>JAODLM010000089.1:0-59833 GCA_036937905.1 Salvia rosmarinus
AAGAGATTAATTATTTTAAGCGATGTAACGCTATAAATAATTAATGGTCGTATGATATCTTAAATACGAGGTTCGTGAAGTTAAGTGCAAGCCCGACTCAAGTTCGGAAATAAAGGGGTAAGTCATTATTTATTCTCTAGTGGCATGAATAAATGTTTATGAATTAAATGTTCTGGACTGAACATAAGATAATTAATTTATTTGAGGCTCATCTTTATTCTTTGCATTTGATCCTTGGGCTGACCCATCAAGGTCTGGAGCTGCTTAAATTCGTCCACCTCATAGTGAATCCCACTAGGATTATGTTCTGATCCTCTCTATCTGAAAAGATATTGTTATATTTATTAGATATGCAGATATCCTATCCTAATAGGATCTAGGGTTGCATTATAAATATAAGGTGAGAGAAAATCAGTGTCATCCTAATTCTTGTAATTCTCGAAAATTACAATGTGAGGAAGAAGACGAATTTTTACAGTATTCTCCATAGATTGATCTCACTAAGCATTGGAGTTTTGGCAAACGGGATATAGTGTAGAAGATCAAAGCACAAGTATTGATCTAATTCCTTGTCCGACAAATTCGCAGGTGAACACGTGAAAACACCTATGTGTTACAATTAATTCGATAGGTGCATGCTAGGTAAATAATCAATGTATGGTGAATTAAACATCCAAGATAGATCATCGGGAGAGGGTTAAAATCAGATTTCCCTTCATAAGGTGCTTGCGCGGGTGGCTTCGCCCCCGACTCCAACTCGATCCGATGATCCGTCGCCCTCATCGGAGGCAACTGTCTTGGAAACTCGGACGGGAACACGTCCTTGAATTAATTTAACAAATCTCCAACAATATCGAGCACTTCTTGGGTCACGCCGGGCTTGATCTCGATCATTGCAGCAAGGTACGTAGGAACGCCTTGTTTCACTCCTTTCTTCAATTGCAACGCCGAGATCAACATGTAAGTCTTTCATTCCGTTATGAACTCGCCTTTCACTAAGGTGGGACAAATCTCATCGAGAATGAGCAAGCCACCTACGTGAGGTATCACTGCAGCTTTAGCCAACGTAAGGAACTCCATCCCAAGAATCACATCGAATTCATCTAGGGGTACTGACATCAACGAACAAATACCCTTCCACGTGCCCAATACAACAGCACGTCCGACACGCCGTGGATGGGTTTCGCCTCCTCATTCACAATCTTGATTCGACTATTATGTGGTGACAACTCCAATCCAAGCCTGCCCATGACTCGATCAGCAACAAAGTTATGTTTGGCCCGCTGTCGACCATAGCCATAACATCCTTCCCATTCACAATGACTTTCACATACATCAAACCATTTCAGACCTTAACATCCCCTTGAATCGCAGAGAGTAATTGCAAAAGATTTACCCAAGGAGCGTTCATCTCATTGGTTTTCAGCAATAAAGGCATTAAGCTTTCCTTCTTAGGCGATCACGCATGCGGTGGTCAATGTTACAAATAAAGCAACCACATTTCTTTTCCCCGATCGCCTAATTGTCTCATTCGGCGCACCACCACTAGACTCGCCGAATTTCTTCCTTTCTTTCCATCCGACCTTACCCCTTTTTTCTTTCTCCTTGACCTTGTTCAAGTCCTTCTTTCTCTGTCCGGACTCATTGGTCCGGCAGTCTTATAGTCAATGAGACTATCGGCAGCAGCAATGGCGGTAGGCAAGTCTTTCACACCTTGGCGCCTCAACTCCGCTTGAGCCCAAGCTTGCAGGCCCGATAGGAAATTAAACAGTTTGTCCTCCTCGGACATCTCACGCACATCAAGCATCAAGGAACTGAATTCCTTGACACAGTCACGAATGGTGTCATTGTGTTTGACTCTACGCAATGCATCCGTTGTAAGCCAAGATATGTTGTAAGGTAGAATTGATCTTTCAATTCCTTCTTCAAGTTTTCCCACGTCTCGATCACCGGTCTATTTGCACTCGCATCGTCGGATAATCAGGAGCGCCACCACAGCTTCGCATTGTAGGGAAATATGATTTTAATTTACCATACATGGATTATTTACCTAGCATGCATCTACATAATTAATTGCAACACATAGGTGTTTTCTCGTGTTCACCGCGAATTTGTCGGACAAGGAATTGGATCAAGACTCGTTTTAGATCTTCTCGACTGTATCCCGCTTGCCAAAACACCAATGCCGAGTGAGAGCAATCTATGGAGAGTACTGCAGAAATTCGCCTTCTTCCTCTGTGTAATTTTCGAGAATCACAATGATAGGAATAACACTAATTTTCGCTCACCTTATATTTATAATGCAACCCTAGATCCTATAAGGATAGGATCTCTACATATCTAATAAATATAATAATATCTTTTCAGATAGAGAGGATCAGAATAGAATCCCAGTGGGATTAACTATGAGGTGAGCGAATTTGAGGCAGTTACAGGCCTTGATGGACCAGCCCAGGGATCAAATGCAAAGAATAAAGATGGGCCTCAAATAAATTAATTATCTTATGTTCAGTCCAGAACATAAATTAATTCATAAACATTTATTCATGCCACTAGAGAATAAATGCTGACTTACCCCTTTATTTCTGAAGTTGATTCGGGCTTGTACTTAGACTTCACGAACCCCCATATTTAAGATATTGCATGTCCATTAATTATTAATAGCGTTTTTATCGCTTAAAATAATTAATCTCTTTAATTCCTTAAGTAGTACCACTCAACCTTATTATTGTACTTGAGATAACTCAACCCGCAGGTTTAGTACAATAAACCTTTGAGCTCCTTAAGGGACGCCATCATCCTAAACGGATACAAGGACTGACACAGTAACTAGCATGACATACAAGCATTGCCACCACCCAAGATGTGGAGAATATTGGGTTATCTCATATAACCCTAACCCATAACAAGTCAAAGTGATGGTCAGTAAGTCACACTCACCTAATACCTTATCAAGGTTTAGATCAATGTAAAGTCATCGAGATCTAGGTTCTTCACGACAGTCAGATAGAAGAACTCATCTCACTGTGATCCATCAATACGTCAGAGACGTACCAGTATAGACAAGCAACCAATTCAAGTCATTTCTTATCTATACCGCGGCCTATACCGACAACTTGTCCTAAAGTTATCTCAGCTGTAATCCTTTTTATATCTCATTAAGCTTGACCAATCATACAGACTTCGTGATCTTCACACATCGTATGATCTAACTTATATATGAGATAAATGGACATACATATGCAATCAAGTAAACAATTCAGATAGGAGATTGTAATAGTGGTAACAAGAATAATTGTATACAAGCTTAACCAAAAATTCTTCCAGTATACAAATCCAACAATCTCCCACTTATACTAAAGCAAAATTATAGTATACAATGTGTCTCTCTACTAGTTATTACAAACAACCATCACTTTGCTTATCCCACTTCCACAAAAGTTTCATTTCTTTGTGGGGGCCATCTTGCACAATCCAAGTCCTCGAACATGCTCGTCGTAGACTTTTTGTGGTAGGCTTTTCGTGAATGGGTCAGCTCGGTTATCTGCAGTAACAATCTTCTCAATCAGCACGTCTCCTCGTCTAAATAATTCTCGTATGACATGGTATTTTCTCTCTATATGTTTTGTCGCCTTGTGGGTCCGTGGTTCCTTCGAGTTTGCCACTGCACCTAAGTTATCACAGTACGCTATGATACTCTTGGGCAAACGAGGTACCACATCTAGATCCATGATGTAGTTCTTGAACCATACCACCTCCTTAGCACCTCAAGGCGGCTACATATTCGGCATCCATGGTAGAGTCCGCAATGCATCGCCGCTTTGCAGACCGCCAAGATACCACCTCCTCCTAAGGTAAACACATACCGAGGTGTACTTTTTCTCATCACGGTCAGCTTGGAAACTTAGTCCGAATAACCCAAAGGCATCGGATCATCGCTGGTAAACCAGCTTATAATCTCGAGTCCTTTTCAAGTACTTGAGTATATACTTTACCACACCCAATGTGCTTGTCCGTGGTTAGACTTATATTTAGCTACTACGCTCACCGCATAGTAGATATCGGTCTCAGATATAAGATCAAGATACATGAGACTTCCTACGATGGAAACGTATGAACTCGCCTCATTTCCTCTATCTCCTTACAGCCTTAGGTGATCGCCATTAGATAAAGGAACACCATGTCCAAGGGTAGCAATCCTTTATGGCGATCAAGATACTAAAACGAGTAATCACAAGAATGTATGTTGCATCTCCTAAGTCTATCATTTGAAACTGATCGGATAACCAACTCTTTACGCCCGATAACAAACTTCACATTGTTGTTAAGTAGAAGGATGTCATCTACGTAGTGCAAGAAATATCACATCACCGTTGACATCCAAACGATACACAACTTTCTAGGCAACTGGTAAATCCATAGGACTTTACCATCTCATCGTAGCGTAAGTTCCATGATCGAAGTTTGCTTGAGTCCATAAATGGACTTCATTAGTTTCCATACTAGATGCTCTTCACCCTTCACCATATAACCTTCGGGTCGCTGCAGATAGATGTCTCACCTTCTTCAAGGTAACCATTTAGAAAAGCGGTTTTAACATCCATTTTCCAAACCTCGCGTTTAGGCGAAAGACTATGGCCGTAAGAATTTCGATGGACTTGAGCATTGCTACAGGAGAAAAGGTCTCATCGAAATCGATGTCCTCAATCCGAGTGTACACTTTCACCACAAACCCGGCTTTAAAAGTCGAAACCTCCATCTCGAATCTCTTTCTCAGATACCCACTTACTACCTATGGCTTCCTCGCCATTTGGTAGATGTTTTCTCATACATCCATAGTCTGTTATGAACTCAATTTCTAAGTCCATAGCGCGTGTGACATGATCTTGCATCCGTGTCTTGTATCGCTCGTTGTATGTCCATGGGTCGATTATAGCTCGCTCATTTCCGGGACTAAACCAAGATTCGCCACCTAACATAAATCACTGGGTCGACGAACAACCCTCTCACTACGATGAGGCGCCATCGCATAATGGAAATGGTGTGCAAGAAACTTGTGGTTCTCTCTGCCTGCATAACTTGTCGGGTAGGTGTAGGGATAACATATGTTAAGCCCTCGCCCGAGGATCTATCTTGGATATTTAATTCACCATACATTGATTATAAACCCAAGATGCGTCTATATAATTAATTGCGAGACGAGGGGTTTTCACGTGTTTACCTTGATCCGCTTTGGTCGATGGAACGAGATGAATGGATCGAATGGATCGGACTCGTGCTTTGACCTTCCTGACCGTATCCGGGCCGCTCAATCTCCAACGCCGAGCGAGGACGATCTATGGAGAATGCTTCGAAAAATCACCCTTGTTTCACTTCACAATTTTCAAACTCTCTCAACAATGCTATGGGGGCCGAAAATTCTAGTTTAAAATGTGCATTAACCTCGATTCTATCTCTTACCTTATATTTATAATGCATCACCTTAATCCCATAAGGAAAGGATTTATGCATATACCATAAATATAATTATATCCTTGTGGGATAAAGAGAATAAAATCTTGCCTTTGGGAGCATAAGGGGCACCGATTTTCCTTGGCTACGGTTCGATGGGCCACACCAGGATCAAATGCAAGGAATAAAGATGGGCCTCAATAAATTAATTATCTTATGTTCAAATTGTAACATAAATTAATTTATAAACATTCGATCATGCCACTAGAGAAAGAATGTCGACTTACCCTTTATAACCAAGTTGAGTCGGGCTTGCACTTAGACATTACGAATCCCCGTATTTAAGATATCGAACGTCCATTAATCATTTATAGCAATCGACTACTTAAAACAATTAATTACTTTAATTCCTTAAGTAGTACCACTCAACCTTATTATTGTACTTGAGCTAACTCAACCCGCAGGTTTAGTACAATAAACCTTTGAGGTCCTTATGGGACGCCATCATCCTAAACGGATACGGTGACTCGACATGAGATAACTAGCGTGACATACAAAGATCGCCACCACCCAAGATGCGAGAATCTTGGGTTAGAAACATATAACCTCACCCATAACAAGTCAAAGTGATGGTCAAGAACTCATACTCACCTAATACCTTATCGAGGTTTAGATCATCGTAAGTCACCGAGATCTTGGTTCTTCACGACGGTCGACAGAAGAACACATCTCAATGTGATCCTTCAATATGTCAGAGACGCACCAACATAGACAAGTAACCAAGTCAAGTCACTTATCTATACCACCACCCATACCGACAACTCGTCCTCAAGTTGTCTCACCAGAAACTTTTATATCTCATTAAGCTTGACCAATAATACGGACTTCTCGTGATCTTCACACAATCGTATGATCTAACTTATATAAGAGATAAGGACACATATATATGCAATCAATATTCAAATCGATAGGAGATTGTAATAGTGGTACAGGAAACATTGTATACAAGCTCAACCAAACTGCCAAGATACAAACCAACAATCTCCCACTTATACTAAAGCAAACTTTAGTATACAATGTGTCTCTACTAGCTATTACAAACAACCATCACTTTGCTTCTCCCACTTATACAAAAGTTTTCTAAGTGGGTTCCATCAGCGCAATCCAAGTCCTCTAACGTGTCCATCGAGACTTTTTATGGCGGGAGCTCTTCGTGAATGGATCCGCTAGATTTTCCGTCGTATCAATCTTTTCTATCAGCAGGTCACCGCCTAACGATCGTATGACATGGTACTTTCTCTCTATGTGTTTGATCGCTTGTGGGTCCGTGGTTCCTTCGAGTTTGCCATCGCACTGAAAGTTATCATAGTAAACTATGATACTCTTGGGCAAACCAGTACCACATCTAGATCCATGAGGTAGTTCTTCAACCATACTGCCTCTTTAGAAGCCTCCGCGTGCTACATATTCGCTTCCATGGTAGAGTCCGCAACGCATCGCTTGCACTCCGCCAGATACGGCTCCACCTCCCAAGGCAAACACATTGCCCGAGGTCGACTTTTTCTCATCACGGTCACTTGGAAATTGAGTCTCAGATAACCCAAAGGCATTAGACTATCTCGCATGGTAAACCAGCCTATAATCTCGAGTCCTTTCGTGTACTTGAGTATATGCTTTCGCAATTCAATGAGCTTGTCCGTGGTTAGATCGATATCTAGCTACTATGCCTACCGCATAGCGTATATCGCCTCGTGCATAGATTGCGTACATGAGACTTCCCACGGCAAGCTGTATGAACTTGTCTCATTTCTCTATCTCCTTTGTAATCATAGGTGATCTGTCTTAGATAAAGGAACGCCATGTCCGAAGGTAGCAATCCTTTCTTGGCGGTCTCGCATACTAAAGCGAGTAATCACAAGATCAATGTAAGACGCCCGAGATAAGCTCAATATTTTCTTCATGCGATCTCGTGAAACCTGATCCCAAGAATGTACGCTGCATCTCCTAAGTCTTTCATTTAAAACCGATCGAATAGCCAACTCTTTATGTTCGATAACGCTTCACGTTGTTGCCAACTAGAAGGATGTCATCTACATAAAGTGCAAGAAAACCACATCACTGTTGACATCTAACCGATACACACAACTCTCGCTAGGCAGTGGGTAAATCCATGGACTTTACTACCGCCAAAGCGTAAGTTCCATGATCGGGAGGCTCGCTTAAGTCCATAAATGGACTTCTTAGCTTCCATACTAGATGCTCTTCACCCTTTACCACATAACCTTCGTGTTGTCGCATATAGATGTCTCTACCTTCCTCAAGGTAACCGCTTAGAATAGCGGTTTTAACATCCATTTGCCAAACCTCTAGGTTCAAGTGGCTGCTATGGCGTAAGAATTTCGATGGACTTGAGCATTGCTACAGCGAAAAGGTCTCATCGAAATCGATGCCCTCAACTGAGTGTACCCTTTCGCCATAAGCCCGGCTTTAAAAGCCGAAACCTCTCCATCTAATCTCTCTTCCTCAGATATCCACTTACTACCTATGGCTTCCTTGCCATCCAGTAGAAGTGTCTTTCATATACATCCATAGCCGCCATGGACTCCATTTCTAAGTCCATAGCGTGTGCCATGATCTTGCATCAATATCTCAGATCGCCTAATTGTATGTCCATGGGTCGATTATTGCTCGTTCGCCTCTTGGGACAACCAAGATTCACCCACGAACATAAATCGCCGGGTCGACGAACAACCCTCCCACTACGACGAGGTTCTACAGCACAATGGCAACGGGCGCAGATACTTGTGGTTCTCTAACTTGCACAACTTGCTGTGTAGGTACCACTTGTACGGTCGGTATCTCCAAAGGGAACCTCGACCCATTTCAATTTCTTGAAGTATCCGGTGTCGATCCTCCCACTAGACTCGACATCTCGCACTTTCGCCTAATCGGTGGTGGAATACCATCATCTTCTAATACTTGAAGAATGATTTCAACTTTGGACTTATGATTTTTATATAATCCTCTTCTAAGAATCGGGCATTAGTGCTAATAATGACCTTCCGATCCTTAGACTATAGAATAAACCACCTTCGCTCCTCTAGATAGCCAATAAACCTTTGCGCCGATCTAGCCTCCAACTTGTCGCCTTCTTGTTCAAAGACACGTGCCGGATCGCCCATATCTTTATGTGGCTTAAACCAGGCTTGCTTACCAAACCACAACTCGAAAGGGTCTTTTCGACCGACTTGGACGGTACTAGATTTAGCAAGTATGCCGCCGCCTCTAAGGCATACCCCGTAACAAAATAGGCAATGTTGCATAGCTCATCATTGATCTAACCATTTCTAAAAGAGTCATATTTCTTCGCCCGACACACCATTTTGTTGTGGTGTGCCCGTGAAGGCGCTGGAGGTAATCCCACACTTCACTAGATAGTCCATAAACTCGTTATCGAGGTATTCGCCACCGCGATCGTAACGCAGTGACTTGATACTTTACCTAGCTTCGCTCCACTTCCGCCTTAAACTCTTTGAATTTCTCAAAGCATTCAAACTTGCGCGGAAGCGGTATACGATCCGCACTCGAGTAATCGTCAATGAAAGTGACAAAATACTGCATCTCCACGAGCTTGTGGACATCGGTCCACACGTGTCGAATGGACTAACTCCAACATTTCTTTCGCTCTATAACCCTTCGCTTTGAAGGGTCCGGTCGACATCTTACCTTCTATACATGATTCGCAGATCGGAACCGAGTAACCGTGAGATTACCCAACGCCCATTCTTAGCCGCCTTTGATCTTATTTAGATTGATGTGACCTAATCTAAGACGCCAGAGAAAAGTAGAGTCATCTTAAGAAAACTTTCTTTTTAGGGTTTGATGAAGATGCAACATAGTTATAGGTATTATGTTTGGCGAGAAATAGTATAAAGTTTAATTATATAACGTACAACACGTATAACTTCGTCATTTCTTATGATAGAATCACCACTATCAAAAATAATGAATATCCATGAGTAAATAATTTCAAACGTAAACAAGGTTCCACCGAAAATCCGCACATATAAAACGCTCTTCAAAACTAAAACTGCTTTCTCAAAACATAAAGTAACATCTCCAACCGCAACGGCTCGACTTTCGCGTTGCCTATGGCGATCGTTATCTCGCCATCAAACAGCCTCCCTTGTCCGCAGGAACCCCGCAGGTGTAACAAACATGATCTATGCCAGTATCTACTACCCAAGAATGGGTAGAACAAGTCGCTAAACATGTTTCACATTAAAGCAAACGGCGCACTTGAGCCTTGAGCATAGGGCACTTGGCCTTCCAATGCCTGGGCTTACCGCACTTGAAGCACTTGCCTTTCTCCTTTGGCTTCTTCAAGCCTCGGTGGCAACCATGTTTTGTTCCCATTACTCCCACTATTTGCCTTCGCTCTTCCACCTTTGGTACCCCTTTTCTATTTCCATTTTGCAACGAAAATTTTGGGCCATTAGACGTGCTAGCAAGAGCATGTGCCCTTTTCCCATAACTCCTTCCGCAGCCACGAGATCATTAAGCAACCGACTAATGTAAACTCGGTCTTGCTCATGATCGATTTACGCCGAAAGTTCTCAAAAGACTTGGCGGTGTATTGAGGATGATATCGACCTGGCTTCGTCAATACCTCCTCCCAACTAATCAAGACTATCCATGAGATGAGTCAGTGGGAGACATGTTCATGGACCGAACTTCCTTCTTCCATCTTACACGCCAAGATTTCTCTCATTGTGTGGAAGTCGATCGTCCGATCCGACCGCCCAAACTTACTCTCGAGACTTGACCAAATATCGTCGATCTACCATCGATCGATGCCGCAATGCAAGCCTTGGACATAGTAGTCATCATATAGCATTTAGCCATATTGTTTGATTTATCCAAAGTTTGCTTGACTCTCCGCTCATTAGTCGACGCGCCGTTAGGGCATCGGTTTAGACTAGTGAGAACAAACATGTGTTCTTCAAATGATAAGAACATATTCCATGTTTCGCTTCCACTGATAAAATTTGGACCGGATAACGGATTTTGTGCGAGCATATTGATAATCGGCGTAAGAGACATATCTCAAACGATAATGTAAACACATAAGCATACGATCACATATAATTCGTAATAATAATATTGTAACCTTTTGATAAAACAATATTAATTGAAACCTCCAATCGCCCAAGGAATCCCACATGCAAGCCACGCGTGTGGACGCTACACACGAACCCCCGACCGCACTAAAATATACCTTTTAGTCGCTTAATTTCAATCCATGTCAACTTATCCTTATGACAAATGAAATTAACGATTTGACCTTACTAGACCACATCACTATCGCAAGAAGGACTTCATGGAAGTTGTACTTGAGGTGATGTCTAAGCATTGACCATAATTTTAACAAATAAAATGAATTCTTAGAATTCGCATACTCACCTGACCATACCGCCCAATTCAAATTTTTTGTTATCTCTTTTATATCTATCTCTAGAGAACTTATGAAAATCGCGACATGCAAGCCACGAGTGTGGACGCTACACATGAAACTCCCACTTCTCAATAGATTTAAAAGTTTTATTTAGAAATCTCATCTAACAAACTTATGATAAACAAGGCAAGCAAGCCACGCGGTGGACGTTTACTCACAAGTCGCCTCACTTTGTTTAGAGAACAAAAGGTGGAGGTCTTCGACATTTAATTTGAAAATTAATTTGTCGGGTTGCTTGCTTAGTCTTTTTATTCAAAAGGTTTGTCCATGCGATCACGTAATCCTAGCATGCTTTTCTATAGAACTCAACATGTAAAACATGCTCATGTAATTCTAAAATATGCTTGATAAAACGCGATAAACCTAGCATGCTCACTATGCGCATCCAATTACGTAAAACACTTAAAGGTTTGTCAACGTAATATAAACATACATAGCATGCTATCGCATAATTTAAACATCCACGACATGCATATGAACGATAAAAATAAAATAAACGCTCATCGCGCCCAATCGTGAAACCCGCACATTTATATCTAATCTATTACATAGATTTACAAAGTACAAAATTAAACTTGAAAATGGGCCTCGCGCGCACGGGCAC
This sequence comes from Salvia rosmarinus, assembly GCA_036937905.1. Classification (NCBI taxonomy): domain Eukaryota; kingdom Viridiplantae; phylum Streptophyta; class Magnoliopsida; order Lamiales; family Lamiaceae; genus Salvia; species Salvia rosmarinus. The sequence goes on from JAODLM010000089.1 coordinate 11,571, forward strand.
GGACAGATTCAACAATGGGTCTCGCGTGCGGGCACGGATCGGAAAACTGGATTGGGACCGAAAAGCGGGTCCGGGCCGGTCGGCCCAATCTATGCCGGGTCGCAGCGCTAGGGCGAAGCCCACCGCTACCACATGCACGTCGCCGCCGCGTGTCCTCGCGGCTACCGCTGGTCGCACGCGACCGCGACCGCCGAAAGCACGCTGCGGCTGCCACGCCCGAGCGCCGAACATCCGCCGAGAGATGTCGCCGCCACGGCCGTCTTCGCGACCGCGAGTCTGTTTCATGAAGCGTCGGGTTTCGCGCAACGCGCGTGCTCTGCCGCCCGCTAGCTCGCCGCGCGTTGCCAGCGTCGAATCTCGCGACCATCGCTCGCTCGCGTGGCGCCAGGATCTTGTGCGCGAACGCACGCCCGCCGCCCGCGCCTCGCGACGCCGCGATCGCGAGGCTCGCCGCGTGAAACCGCCCGTGGACCGCCGAGAGACTGTTTTCCGTCGTTACGTTCTTCGTTCTTTCGCTCGTTTTCTTTACGTATAAGATTTATAGAATAAAATCTAATCTAACCACGGATTTTCTCGTGGTGAAACAACAAAATCGACAAAATAATAAACGAGCCACGATGAATCCATGATCCACAATTAATAAACGCACGTAATAATCAAACGTGAATTAATCCAACGAGCCAAGATTCTCGATCCCGTGCTCGATACCAATTGTAGGATAACATATGTTAAGCCCTCGCCTGAGGATCTATCTTCGATATTTAATTCACCATACATTGATTATAAACCCATGCGCCTATATAATTAATTGCAAAGACGTAGGGTTTTCACGTGTTTACCTTTCGATCCGCCGAGGTCGATGGAACGAGATGAATGGATCGAATGGATCGGACTCGTGCTTTGACCTTCTGGACTGTATCCCGGTTGCCCAATCTCCAACGTCGAGTGAGGACGATCTATGGAGAATGCTTCGGAAAAATCACCCTTTGCTCTCACTTCACAATTTTCGAAACTCTCTCAACAATGCTATGAGGGGGCCGAAAATTCTAGGTTAAAATGTGTGCATTAACCTTGATTCTATCTCTTACCTTATATTTATAATGCACTACCTTAATCCCATAAGGAAAGGATCTATGCATATACCATAAATATAATTATATCCTTGTGGGATAAAGAGAATAAAATCTTGCCTTTGGGAGCATAAGGGGGCGCCGATTTTCCTTGGCTACGGGCCCGATGTGCAAACCTGTGGATCAAATGCAAGGAATAAAGATGGGCCTCAAATAAATTAATTATCTTATGTTCAGCCCAGAACATAAATTAATTTATAAACATTCGATCATGCCACTAGAGAAAGAATGTTGACTTATCCCTTTATAATCGAAGTTGAGTCGGGCTTGCACTTAGACATTACGAATCCCCGTATTTAAGATATCGAACGTCCATTAATCATTTATAGCAATCTGACTGCTTAAAACAATTAATAACTTCAATTCCTTAAGTAGTACCACTCAACCTTATTATTGTACTTGAGCTAACTCAACCTGGGGTTTAGTACAATAAACCTTTTGAGCTCCTTAAGGGACGCCATCATCCTAAACGGATACGGTGACTCGACTGTATAACTAGCGTGACATACAAGATCGCCACCACCCAAGATGCGGAGAATCTTGGGTTAGAACATATAACCTCACCCATAACCAATAAAGTGATGGTCAAGAACTCATACTCACCTAATACCTTATCAAGGTTTAGATCATCGTAAGTCACCGAGATCTTGGTTCTTCACGACGGTCGATAGAAGAACACATCTCAATGTGATCCTTCAATACGTCGAGACGCATCAAAGATAGACAAGTAACCAAGTCAAGTCACTTCTTATCTATACCGAGCCTATACCGACAACTCGCCCTCAAGTTGTCTCAATCGTGAAACTTTTATATCTCATTAAGCTCGACCAATCATACTGACTTCGTGATCTTCTACACACCGTATGATCTAACTTATATAAGATATAAGGGACACGAGATATATGCAATCAAGTATTCAATCGATAGGAGATTGTAATAGTGGTAACAGAAACATTGTATACAAGCTCAACAAAACTGCTTTCAGTATACAAATCCAACAGTAGGTGCTACTTATACGGTCGGTATCTCCCGTGGAACTCGACCCACTTCAACTTCTTGAAGTATCTGGTATCGATCCCTTCCTCTAGACACGGCATCTCGTACCTTTGGCCTAATCGGTGGTGGAATACGATCATCTTCTGATTCTTGAAGTATGATTTCAACTTTGGATTTGTGGTTTTTCATGTAGTCCTCTTCTAAGAATCGGGCGTCAGTGCTAATAACGACATTCTGATCCTTAGAACTATAGAAATAACCACCTTTTGTTCCTCTAGGATAACCAATAAACAACCTTGCTTCAGATCTAGGCTCCAACTTGTTAGCTTTCTTATTCAGCACATGTGCCGGACTGCCCCATATCTTTATATGGCTTAAACTAGGCTTGTGCCCAAACCATAACTCGAAATGGGTCTTGTCGACTGACTTGGACGGTACTAGATTGAGAAAATATGTCGCTGTTTCTAAGGCATACTTCCAGAACGAAATAGGCAATGTTGCATAACTCATCATAGATCTAACCATTTCTAATAGAGTCCTATTTCTTCACTCTAACACACCATTTTGTTGTGGTGTGCCCGGTGTAGTGAGCTAGGAAGTAATCCCACACTGCACCAAATAGTCCATGAACTCGTTACTGAGGTATTCACCACCGTGATCAGACCATAGTAACTTGATACTCTTACCTAGCTTTGTCTCCACTTCTGCCTTAAATTTTTGAATTTCTCAAACATTCAGACTTGTCGTGAGCGGTATACGTATCCGCACCTTGAGTAATCGTCAATGAAAATGACAAAATACTGCATTCTCCACAAGCTTGTGTGGACATTGGTCCACACAGTCGAATGGACTATCTCCAACACTTCTTTGGCTCTATACCCTTCGCATCAAGGGTTTGGTCGACATCTTTCCTTTATACTGATTCGCAGGGCGAGAACTGAGTGATGTAATTACACCGAACGCTCCATTCTTAGCCAATCTTTGGATCCTATTTAGATTGATGTGACCTAATCTAAGATGCCAAAGAAATATGGTGTCATCTAGCGAAGAAAACTTCATCTTCTTAAGGTTTGATGTAGATGCAACATAATTAAAGGTATAATTTTTAGCAAAAATAGTATAAAGCGAATTATATAAAGTGCCACCACAGATAACTTCGTCATTTCTTATGATAGAGACACCACTATCAAAAATAACAGAATATCCATGTATAAATAATTTGGAAACCGAAATAAGGTTTTGCCGTAACTCCGGCACATATAAAACGCCTTTTAATACTAAAATTATCCTATCAAAACATAAATAAACATCTCCGACTTCAACGGCCTCGACTTTCGCAGCGTTGCCCATAGAGATCGTTATCTCTCCATCAAACAACTCCCTTGTCCGCAGAACCCCGCAATGTGTAACAAACATGATCAACACACCCGTATCTACTACCCATGAATGAGTAGAACAAGTTACTAAACATGTTTCCGGTACTAAAACAAATGGCGTACCTTGAGCCTTGAGCATGGGACGCTCAGCATTCCAATGCCCAGTCTTCCTGCACTTGAAGGAGGACCACAAGAAAAACCACAAATTTAAATTTGAAATCATTCTTCAAGAAATCAAAGATGATCGTATTCTACCACCGATTCCACCAAAGGTATAAGATAGTGCATGTAGTGGAAGAGATCGACAACCAGATACTTCAAGAAATTGAAGTGGGTCGAGTTTCACTAGGGAGACCGATTGTACAAGTGGCACCTACCCAACAAGTTGTGCAAGAAATGACACCACAAGTTACTGCACCCACCGTTGCCAGTGTGCCAGTAGCGTCTCGTCGTAGTGGAAGGAATGTGCGATGACCCGATCGATTTATGTTCGTGGGTGAATCTTCCAATTTAGTTCCAATAGGTAAACATGTTATAATCGACCCATGAACATACAATGAGGCGATGCAAAACATAGATACGGGAGAATGGCACACCGCTATGGACTTAGAGATTGAGTCCATAACCGATATGGATCTATACGAGAAAACACATTTACCAGTTGACAAAGAAGTCATAGGTAGTAAGTGGGTACACAAGAGGAAGAGAGATTCTTATGGAGAGGTTTCGGATTTTAAAGCCAGGCTTGTGGTGAAAGGGTACACTCAGATTGAGGGGATCAATTACGATGATACCTTTTTGCCTGTAGCAAAACTTAAGTCTATCAAAATTCTTCTGGCCATAGCAGCTCACTTGAACCAAGAGGTTTTGCAAATGGATGTGAGAAAATTATTGGATTTGTATACTGAAAGCAGAATGGTTGAACTTGTATACAATATTTCCTATTATCACTATTACAATCTCTTATCTGAATTGTTTACTTGATTGCATATGTATGTCTCATTATCTCAAACAAAAGTTAGAGATCATACAGTGTGTAGAAGATCACATAAGTCTGTATGATTGATTATGGTTATTGAGATATAAAAAAGATCACAGCTGAGACAACTTGAGGACGAGTTGTCAGTATAGGCTGCAGTATAGTAAGAAGTGACTTGACTTGGTTGTTTTTCTATGCTGGTACATCTTGATATATCGAAGGATCACAGTGAGATGTGTTCTTCTATCTGACCGTCGTGAAGAACCTAGATCTCGTGACTTTACGCCGATCTAAACCTCGATAAGTTTTTAGGTGAGTATGAGTTCTCGACCATTACTGACTTGTTATGGGTGAGGTTACATGAGATAATCCAAGATTCTCCATATCTTGGGTGGTGGTATTACAGATGTCATGCTAGTTACCTGACGAGTCACCGTATCCGCTAGGACGACGACGCCCCTTAAGGAGCTCAAAGGTTTATTTTACTAAACCCTACAGGTTGAGTTAGTTCAAGTACAATAATAAGGTTGAGTGGTATTACTTAATGAATTAAAAAGATTAATTATTTTAAGCATTCAAAATGCTATAAATATTAATGGACATGCGATATCTTAAATATGGGGATTCGTAAGTCTAAGTGCAAGCCCTACTCAACTTCGTGAATAAAGGGGCAAGTTAGGATTTATTCTATAGTGGAATAAATAAATATTTATGAATTAATTTATATTCTAGGCTGAGCATAAGATAATTAATTCATTTAGGCCCATCTTTATTCCTTGCATTTGATCCCTGGGTTGGCCCATCAAGGCCTGCTGCTGCTGAAATTTTCTCCAACCTTGTAGAGTCCCACTGGGACTTTGGTCTGATTCTCGAGTATCTAGATATATATCATCTGATATTATTAGATATCTAAAGATATTATGTGATATCATTAGATATCAAAAGATATTATCGATATTATTAAATATCAAAAGATAATTATTCGATAATGCTTTATCTATAAATATATAATTGTATTTATTAGATATGCATGGATCCTATCTAAATAGGATTTTAGGAATGCATTATAAATACAAGGTGAGAGAAAATTAGAAATATTCGATTCATTCTATTAAGATTTTCGAAAAGCTCTAGGAAAAAATAGAGGCTAATTTTGCAAGATATCCATAGATTGCTCTCATTCAACATCGAGAATCGACATCCGGATACACCCGTAATATTAAAGTCGAGTCCGAATTGATCTTTTATCCGAGAAATTCACAAGTAAACATGAGTAAACACCAACGTGTTGCAATTAATTATATAGATGCATGCTATGTAAATAATCAATGTATGAGGAACTAAACATCCAAGATAGATCATCGGGAGAGGGTAAAATCAGATTTCCCTACAGTTGGTATCAGAGCCTGGGATCAGAATCTTGGCTCTGTTAGATTAATTCACGTTTGATTATTACATGTGTAATAATTAATTATAGATTTGTCGTTCATTGTAGCTCGGTTGTTTGTATTTTTGTTGGATTCATTTTTTCACAACGAGAAAATTCATGGTTAGATTAGGATTTGTATTTTTTTGTAAATCAAATCTATAAAAACGAAGAACATAAAGAACGAGACGACATGATGGAGTCCTATTGTAATACCCCGCATTCTTGTAGCAGAGATTAACTCTTGATTAAGAGTTTATAAGAAGGGCATTGCATCTCTAAGAAAGAATCGTTTAAGCTAGAAGGTTTTAAATTAAGCTTCGAGTCGAGAAGATAGAATTTTTGATAGATTCACGATAGAATCTGAGATGAAACCTAAGATAAGATTCTTAGGTCTTGTCTAGAATAAGAAGACTTAGATTTCAAGAGTTTTGAGATGATAAGTATGTGTTTATAGAAGTTTTGAACCTAAAGTCTTGATTTCAAATTTTTGTTCTTTGTTACATATATGTTTGCCGTTAAACCCGAATCGTCGGCAGAATACCTAAAATGGTTTTTGAAGTAAAAATGTTTTATAATCAAGTTTTTGATATTTATAATGTGTTATTTGAGTTTTAAAAGAGAATTTCAAGCAAAGAATTTTTTTCAAAATCGAAGTTTGAAATCGAACCGTATGGATTAATAGTATGTATTTATAACGTTAGTATTAATTTCTAGAAAAATGAGAATTTTCTAGAAAGTGGATTATTCATTCTTATTAAAGAAAATAAAAAATGGAGAAAGAAAAGAATTTTGAGAATTATAGAATTTTCTAGAAATATGGTGAATTTTCCACCATATTAAATAAAATGTAAAATAAAATAAAATTTGTGGTTTATATATATACACATTTCTATTCTTTTCTCCTTTATTTTCTTCACAATTTCGTGCAACACACACATTACACACACTAAATTTTTTAAAATTTCAAGCTCCAATTTTTCAAGATCCAACCGTTGAATTTTCGATCCATCTTCGAATTCAGGTATAATTTCGCCTCTAGAACATATCTATAGTTTGAAAAATTGAAAAACATGAACTTTGAAGCAAGTTATGTATTTTTTTCATATTGATGAATTGTGAAGGGAGATGTTGTTGTTTGATTATTTCTTGATGATATGTTAGATTAATCGACGACGAGTGGTTTAACGTTGAAATTCTGAGCTTATATCCATTCTTTGGAACTTTGATATTTTCGAAAATTATAGAATTTATGATGTTTATATGCTTAATATTCTTTCATATATGTGTTGAGGGGTTTATATAAACATGTTTTGAACGAGAAAACGTTTGAAATCGAAACTATGTGAAAAGCCCTAAATGGCCGAAAACCCTAGCATTTGTATTATTGGATTTTTGATTTTATTTGATCATTTTGAGTTCATATTTGAAATCTATGATATGAATAAAGATTAAAATAATTTATTCGAATTTTTCGGCCGACGTATTCGTGAATTGAAAATTTTTAGTTTGACGTCAAGTTTGAGTTAATAATGCTAAAGCTTTGATCTTTGAGTTTTGATGGTAGATTAGTGATATTTGATGATAGTTGAGCATGTATAGAGGTTCGTATAAGATAGACGACGTCTTGCAAAATTTTTAACGTCGGACATAAGCTATGTCTTAAGGGGTTGTTAGGTTTTCGCCAAGATTAGATGGTTTAAGATTGTTGTCGAGTTTTTCGTACTGCTTAGACATATGAGTGATGTATTGTTATATGTAAGATGTTAGAGGATGCAATGACCCAAGTGTTTATAGACCATAGTGTTTTGATATCAAGAAGATATAGTCGTGTCGACAACTAAGATAAAAGTTATGTTCTTGTTGGTTCTCGATAGTTTATATGCCGCTTTTATGGATTGATGGACCAAATGAGAAGAAGAAAGAAGTGAAAGACAAAAGTACTGATCCTCGAGGACGCCGCCAGTGGGTATAAATATTTTCTAAATGATATGTTATGCTTTATATATTTTCCAAATGATATGAAATGCATTTATTTGCAAAGTTTCAATGTCGATCGACTTTTGCCTGTTTTGAGCATGAGCATGAGCACGATGCATTTACCTATCCACGAAAGAAAGAAAGAAAGAAAGAAAGAAAGAAAGAAAGAAAGAAAGAAAGAAAGAAAGAAAGAAAGAAAGTATGAATGAAAGAATGTACCGACGTTAGGTATGATATGGACCTTCGGGTCAAGGTGTGTTTGAGACGAAGGCCTACTTCTCAACACAAAGAAAGAATCTGTGGATATGGGAAGAGAAAGTTATCGGCCGACATGAGACATGCATATGCATATTTTTATGATGCTATGAAATGAAAGCAAGTAAGTGTTTATTATGATGCATGCACAGGTTATTTCATTAAAAACCCTGTGTATTGCAATGTTATGGCAAGTCTATCCTATAGCCCTAAGGGTAATGTTTTATGTTTTCGGCGTATACCCACTGAGTGCATTTTTGTACTCACGCCCCTGCATGTATTTCTAAACGTGCATGTTGAGCTCGAGATGATGCTTGAATCGAATGCTGCGCAAAGGAGCTTCTCTAAGTAATTTGATTCATGATGATATTGATAAATTATTGATATTATTCATTTGATGTCAACATGTTTTTGTTGCCCAAAGAGTTATGACATCATACATAATTCTCAACCACCCTTCTCGTTGTCGAACTTTGGCCTTCACTTGTTTTGGTGTCTTTGTTATGTTGAGTGATCAAAATCTTGATGATAGTCTTTACTTTGTTGTTATGATCTCGACATTGTGGTTATATTGTCGACTTGCTTCTGTGATCAAGGATTTACTTGAATATTCATGAAAGCAACTTTGAGGTTATTGATGAATCATGCTTTCAACCCTAACTAATCAAAGATTTTATTTTGGTGAAAGCATGCTTGAGTTCTTACATTCATTGTAAAATTAGTTTAACCTGTGATATCAGATCAATGTCGCATTTGATCTTGATTATCTTATTTTTATTATTCGTCCTCAGCCGTTGTTTTTCTTTGTTCGATTATTCTTTGTGGTTTGAGGACCTAGAATCAACCTTTGTCAGACTCCATTCTACCTCTTTGGACCATAAACGTTTGATTTTTTTCTTGATGAAAGTTGGTATCATATCTTTCTCTTGATAAATATTTGGTCACAATTGTTGTTATTGATTACCAGATTTCTTTCTTAACCCACGTCACGACCTAATTACTTGGTTAAGTAGTCGGGCTATAACAGAATGGTATCGAGCCGTGTTTCAATTTCGAACCTATAACCTTTGTAATTTTTTGTCGTTTGTGCACAGTTTTGAATTCTGAGCCTGTGAATACTTGTGAACTTTTGTATAGTTGAACACAGTTTTGAATCCCGAACATGTAAATCCTTGTGAATCCTTGTGCAACTTGTGCGCTGTCTTGAATTCTAAATTCATGAATCTTTGTAAGTCTTGTGCAGTTTGTGCACCTTGAGTATGTGAATTCTTTTGAGCTAACTCTATTTGGGAATCTGAATTATGGAGTCAATTGTTGGACTCTATCTTGAGAATCTGAGTTTATGGAATCGGTTGTTTGATTCTGATTGAGAATATGAGTTAAAGAGTCAGTTGTTCTTAAGAGAAGCTCAGTATTCGATTCCATCATCTCTAGCTCACCGGGTAAGAGCTTATGATTATGCTTATGCTTATGATTATGATTATGATTATCACAGATGATGATTGAGTATATGCTTTATGGAATGAATTGTTATATGTGAATGTGTATGCTTGAATTGAGCTATTGCTTTATGAGCTAAAGTTGAAAAGAAATCCTGAGAAGAGACGACAGAGCAACATGAATATGTTTTCTGCAAGCGTTCAATCATTCTTTTTATCTAAGATGGCGAGGACCGTCCAGATAGCTCGAAAGAGTACGACTCGTTTGTCGTCATCAGCAAAGATCAGAGAGCGCTTCTATCTATATACACCAGATGGGCAGCTTACCTAGAGCGAAATTTCTCGCTCAATTCCATCGCTTGTGAGAGAGGCATATGAGTACGATGCAATGGGACCAGATGGAATACTCCAGTTTATTCTTGTATTGCTTAAGGAGTAGTGAGATTGACTTTTCAGGTAATAATCGATGCACAAGCAAGGAAGTAACCAATGATAAAAAGGAACACGAGGCTAGTGACCACTCCAGCAGTCGCTAGCCAGGTCACGAGATTGCTCCAGAAAGTTTTGTACCGAACGATCGCTAGTTCGGCCGCTAGGCACCACGACCTGATGAGAATTAGGGTTTCGGCCCATCAACTATAAATACCCCGAACCATCCATTGGCACATAACTCTCATTTTTTGCAAATTTTTCCAGACTCCTAACTATCATCAGTTCTCATTATTATGTACACTTGAATTCCCTTTTGGCTCTTTTTCCTCTATGACCGGCTTCATTTAAGTTATTCATCAGCTTCAGTTGGCTAGTTACTTTTTTTTTATACCTAATGACAAAAAGAACATTGAACCCATTGATGTTGATTCTACTACCCTAAGTTTGATGCAAGTACCAATTCTCTAGAGATAGAGTCTTCTTTGATAGATACTCAAATATTTATGCTTGAGTCTAATGTAGATCCTATACAGTTTGATTACTCTTATTTTGATACTAAGATGTTTCCTATTGGCCTAAATTGGTATGGTCAGTCTTGTTGTTTCTCTTGAGATTTCTATACCGATTCAGTCTGATCTATTTTCTCATGTTTCTGAGATTTCTCCTTTGGAGATTCAAGAAAAGACTCAAGCTAGTCTATCGAGACTTCAGATGTCTCAAGATCTTTTATGTCTAAACCCAGGATTTGCAAAGTTGTTGCACAAAGATAGTCAGCATTCCTAGATATCACCAAATGTCTTTTGTGACTGATTCTGACATCCTTTACCCTGGAGTCATTCTCTTGTATTCATTTCCCGATTGTGTTATTGATCTGCTATCTCCTGAAATTGAGAAAGATCGTAGAGATGCCAGACTCCTATAAAGTCATTGATGACAGTGAAGACAGAGTAATAGAGATGGAAGAAAAGAATGATGATGACAGCCTATCGTGGACATATGGATATATATTAGTGATAGCGTGCTTAAGAAGCCACACCGAATGTGTTTTGCCGAGATGCCAAATTATTTATATGCCTGAAAACCCCAGATTGCAAAGTTTTCCCTACTTTTGTAAAAAGTCCTCAAAGAGATAATTTTTCTTCCCTTGATATATATGATCATTTTGCTATCCAGAAGTGTTATTTCATATCATAACCTTGCGATAAACAATTGTGAAGATCTTTGAGATATATGCCTGTTCGATGATTGAAAACATTTTTCCTGTTTTGATAAACGAAAATGCTGCATTTTAGTATTTGTTTGCAATGCAGTATACCACCTAGAAAAAGAAATCCTCATTCAAGCAAGAAGAATAAGAAAGTGCAAATTCTTTTCATGATTCACCTATACCTTCTTTCCTTTAAATCGATCATACAATTTCAGAGCTTTTCTGCGTCAGAATCCTCCATATTTTAATGGAGTTAGTAGCCCAGCTGATGTTAAAGATGAGTTAGCTCGGTAAAGCGAGTTCTCAAGTTTTTGGAGTGCTTTGATCGAAAGTGTCTCCTATGTATATCGTTCCAGTAAAAAAAAAGGTCTGTAGATTTCAGATGAGAAGCACGTCAGAAAGTTCTTTCTCCCGAAATCTCTATCGTGTAGAAAGCTGACGAGTTAACTCGAATATATTCCCTCGAGATAGTATGTTTGCATGGAGTGCTCGTCTCAATCACCTCAAACAGAGACTCCAAGTTTACATCTCATTTTGGACGAGTTATTAACAAAAGATGAATACAAGATTGAATTTGCATACAACAACAACTACCAAGCAACGATTAATATGGCACCCTATGAAGCCCCTATGGCATAAAGTTTAGATCGCCACTCTTCAAGGACGTGGTTGGAGAAAGAAAAGTGCTTGGACCAGAAGCGATTGAAGAAATGGTCGTAATCGTACGACAATTCAAGAAAAGAATCCAAGAAGCTCAAGATCGTTAGAAGTTCTATGTAGATACAAGACGAACGGAGCTAAGCTTCGAGATTGGAGATAAAATATTCGTGAAAGTATATTCTTCCAAAGAAATACATCGCTTTGGAATCAAAGGAAAGCTCAAACCAAATTTTTATCGGATTGTACGAGATTCAAGAGAAGATTGGGCCAATCGCCTACAGATTAACGTTGTCTCCAAGTTTCGGATATATTCACAATGTGTTCCATGTGTCGCAGTTACGAAGATATGTGATTGTTTCAAAACACATCATACATCAAGATAACGTTGTTCCTGAACCGAATCTAAGCTATAAAGAGAAATCAGAAATGCATCTTAGATCGAAAAGAATGACAACTAAGGAATGAATTAATTCCTTCAGTTAAAGTCCGATGAAAGAATCATGGTTTACAAGAGATAACATGGGAGCTAGAAGATCAAACGAGAAGGAAGTACTTCTGCAAAAATGTACTAAATTTTGGGACGAAATTTTTTTAAGGCGGTGGGAATGTAATACCCCGCATTCCTGTAGCAGAGATTAACTCTTGATTAAAAGTTTATAATAAGGACATTGCATCCTTAAGAAAGAATCGTTTAAGCTAGAAGCTGTTAAATTAAGGTTTGAGTCGAGAAGATAGAATTTTCGATAGATTCGCGATAGAATCCGTGATGAAACCTAAGATAAGATTCTTAGGTCTTGTCTAGAATAAGAAGACTTAGATTTCAAGAGTTTTGAGATGATAAGTATGTGTTTATAGAAATTTTGAACCTAAAGTCTTGATTTCAAAGTTTTTGTTCTTTGTTACATACATGTTTGCCATTAAACCCGAATCGTTTGTAATACCTAAAATGGTTTTTGAAGTCAAAAATATTTTTATAATCAAGTTTTTGATATTTATAATGTGTTATTTGAGTTTTAAAAGAGAATTTGAAGCAGAGAACATTTTATCAGAAATTGAGTTTTGAAATCGAAACGGTATGGATTAATAGTATGTATTTATAACGTTAGTATTAATTTCTAGAAAAAATTGAGAATTTTCTAGAAAGTGGATTATTCATTCTTATTAAAGAAAATAAAAGAAATGGAGAAAGAAAAAGAATTCTTGAGAATTATAGAATTATCTAGAAATATGGTGAATTTTCCACTATATTAAAGAAAATGTAAAATAAAATAAAATTTGTGGTTTATATATATACACATTTCTATTCTTTTTCTCCTTTATTTTCTTCACAATTTCGTGCAACACACACATTACACACACTAAATTTTTTGAAATTTCAATCTCCAATTTTTCAAGATCCAACCGTTGAATTTTCAATCCATCTTCGAATTCAGGTATAATTTCGCCTCTAGAACATATCTATGGTTTGAAAAATTGAAAAACATGAACTTTGAAACATGCTATTTTTTTGGTTATATTGATGAATTGTGAAGGGAGATGTTGTTGTTTGATTATTTCTTGATGATATGTTAGATTAATCGCCGACGAGTGGTTTAATGTTGAAATTTTGAGCTTATATCCATTCTTTGGAACTTTGATATTTTCAAAAATTATAGAAGTTATGATATTGAATTTATGATGTTTATATGCTTAATATTCTTTCATATATGTGTTGAGGAGTTGATATAAACATGTTTTGAACGAGAAAAACGTTTGAAATTGAAACTATGTGAAAAGCCCTAAATGGCCGAAAACCCTAGTCTTTGTATTATTGGATTTTTGATTTCATTTGATCATTTAAGTTCATATTTGGATTCTATGATATGAATATAGCTTAAAATGATTTATTCAGATTTTCGGCCGACGTATTCGAGAATTGAAAATTTTTAGTTTGACGTCAAGTTTGAGTTTTCAATGCTAAAGCTTTGATCTTTGAGTTTTGATGGTTGATTAGTGATATTTGATGATAGTTGAGCATGTATAGAGTTTTGTATAAGATAGACGACGTCTTGTGAAATTTTTGACGTTGGACAAAAAGCTATGTCTTAAGGGGTTGTTAGGTTTTTGGCTAAGATTAGATGGTTTAAGATTATTGTTGAGTTTTCTATGCTCGTTTAGACATATGAGGCTTCATGATGCTATATGTAAGATGTTAGAGGATGCAATGACCCAAGTGTTTATAGACCATAGTGTTTTGATATCAAGAAGATATAGTCGTGTCGACGACTAAGATAAAAGTAATGTTCTTGTTTGGTTCTTGATAGGCTTATATGCCGCTTTATGTGGATTGATGGACCAAATGAGAAGAAGGTCGCCAGGTGCGTATAAATATTTTCTAAAATGATATGTTATACTTTATATATTTTCCAAATGATATGAAATGCATTTATTTGAAAAGTTTCAAAGTTGACTGACTTGCCTGTTTTGAGCATGAGCATGAGCACGATGCATTAACCTATCCACGGAAGAGAAAGAAAGAAAGTATGAATGAAAGAATGTACCGACGTCGGGTATGATATGGACCTTCGGGTCAAGGTGTGTTTGAAAAGGAGGCCTACTTCTCAACACAAAGAAAGAATCTGTGGATATGGGAAGAGAAAGTTATCGACCGATATGAGACATACATATGCATATTTTTATGATGCTATGAAATGAAAGCTAGTAAGTGTTTATTATGAAGCATGCACATGTTATTTCATTAAAAAACCTGTGTATTGCAATGTTATGGCAAGTCTATCCTATAGCCCTAAGGGCAATGTTTTATGTTTTCGGCGTATACCCACTGAGTGCATTTTTGTACTCATGCCCTGCATGTATTTCTAAACGTGCATGTTGAGCTCGAGAGGATGCTTGAATCGAATGTCAGGCAAAGGAGCTTCTACGTAATTTGATTCATGATGATATCGATAAATTGTTGATGTTATTCATTTGATGTGAACATGTTTTATCGCCTGCAGAGTTATGTCATCATACATAATTCTCAACCACCTTTCTCAAGGCCGAACTTTGGCCTTCACTTGTTTTGGTGTCTTTGTTACGCTGAGTGATCAAAATCTTGATGATAGTCTTTACTTTGTTATTATGATCTCGACATTGTTGTTATAATGTCGACTTGCTTCTGTGATCAAGGATTTACTTTAATATTCTTGAACGCAACTTTGAGGTTAATAATGAATCATGCTTTCAACCCTAACTAATCAAAGATTTTATTTTGGTGATAGCATGCTTGAGTTCTTACATTCATTGTAAAATTCGTTTAACATGTGATATCAGATCAATGTCGTATTTGATCTTGATTATCTTATTTTGATTATTCTTCCTCAGCCGTTGTTTTTCTTTGTTCGATTATTCTTTGTGGTTTGAGGACCTAGAATCAACCTTTGTCAAACTCTATTCTACCTCTTTGGACCATAAACGTTTGATTTCTTCTTGATGAAAGTTGGTATCATATCTTTCTCTTGATAAATATTTGGTCACAGTTGTTGTTATTGATTACCAGATTTCTTTCTTAACCCACGTCAAGGCTTAATTACTTGACTAATTACTTGGTTAAGTAGTCGGGCTATGACACCTGTCTCATGGCGCGATGGAAGACATGGGCAGCACGTCGCACGACGAGACGCATGACCTTGCCGGATGTACGGGTGGACAGAACAACCTCGACATAACATCAAGATCGCACGGTCCAGTGTGGGTACCGTCGCAGACAAAGATGTGGGTACCCATCGCACAAGCGCGGGCGACTCGGATGCACGAGCGCGTGTTGATGCGTGTGTGGGGAAAGGTCGACGGAAGATGGTGCGAAGCGCACGGGCAGGTCAGCGCAGGCTGCGTGCAATGTGTGAGTGACTTCGACAGACGTTAGATGGACGAAGCTCGCACTCGCTGCCGGTGCTTGCAGCGACGCTGGCGGTGATGACGGTTGGGCGACCGTGGGTGCATGATAAGTGCGCATGGGTTGGCACACCGCACGCAGCCTCGCAAGCATGTGCTCGCACACACACTAGCAAGGTACTCGGCACGGTAGAACAACGTGCGACTAGGGTCAACGAACGATTGGGCGAGCGCGATGGGCTGTGCCCTAGCACGTTGGCCCATGCGCTGGCCCTGTACACTTGGGCCGACCCGACCCATTTTTCTAACCAAACCCGTTTCTTGACCCGATCAAGTTTTTGACCCGTCCCGATCCAAATCACTGTTCCGGTCCAGTTTTTTAATTTTCAACCCAAATCCAGTTTTGATGAGTCTGGTCCGTGCCCGTACACGCGAGGTTCGTTTCGAGATTTTTGAAAATCTGTACTTTGTAAATTTATTAATAAAGTAGACAGAGAAGTACATGATCCACGAATAGGCCGCGATGAACGAGTTTTATTTTATTTTTATCGTTCAAAGCGTGTCGTGGATGTTTAAATTATACAGTAGCATGCTATGTATGTTTAATTACATAGGTAAACATGATATATGTTTTCCTGATAGACTGCGTTTAGCAAGCATGATAGGTTTATTGCGTTTTGCATGTTTTATAATTCTGCGAGTATGTTTTACATGTTGAGTTCTAGAGAAAGCATGTTAGAACTACGTGATCTGTATGGACAAACATTTTGAAACAAAAGACTAAGCATGAAACCCGACATATTAATTCTTAAATTAAAAACATCAAGACCTCCACATTTTGATCTCTAAACAAAGTGGTGCGTACTATGAGTAAACGTCCACACGCATGGCTTGCTTGCACTGTTTATCATAAGTTTGTTAGATGAGATTTCTAAAATAAAACATTTTAATCTATTGAGAAGTGGGAGTTTCAAGTGTAAACGTACACTACGTGGCTTGCATATGCGATTTTCATAAGTTCTCTAGAGATAGATTTAAAATGAGATGACAAACGAAATTTAATTAGAAGCGGTATGGTCCTAGTGAGTATGTTAATTCTAAGAATTTGATTTCTACTATCAAAATTATGGTCATTATTTAGGCATCACCTCCAGTACAACTTTCCGCGAAGTCCCTTCTTGCGATAGTGATGTGGTCTAGTTAAGGTCCAATTATTAATTTCATTTTTCATAAGGATAAGTTGATATGGATTGAAATTAAACGATTAAAAGGTTTATTTTAGTCTGCTCGAGGGGTTCATGTGTAAACATCCACACGCGTGGCTTGCATATGGGATTCCTTGGGCGATTGGAGGTTTCAACTAATAATGTTTTATCAAAAGGTTACAATATTATTATTATGAATTATGTGCGATCGTATGATTATATGTTTACATTGCTTTTCAGATATGTCTCTTACACCCATTATCAATATGCTCGCCAAAACGCCTTATCCAGTCCGAATTTTATCAAGTGGAAACGAAACATAGAGTATGTTCTTATCGCTGAAGAACACATGTTTGTTCTCACTACTCCAAAATCTGATGCCCATACTGACACATCGACTAATGAGCAATGAGAGTCAAGAAGACTTTGGCATAAGTCAAACAATATGGCCAAGTTCTATATGATGACTACAATGTCAAAAGGCTTGCAGCTGCAACATTAGTCGATGGTAGACGCGATTAGAATATGGTCAAGTCTCAAGAGTATGTTTGGGCAGTCGGATCGAATAGTCTGCTTCCACACGATGAGTGAAATCTTAGCGTGTAGGATAGAAGAAGGAAGTTCGGTCCATGAACATATCTCCCACATGACTAATCTCATGGATA
Source organism: Salvia rosmarinus (assembly GCA_036937905.1). Lineage (NCBI taxonomy): Eukaryota > Viridiplantae > Streptophyta > Magnoliopsida > Lamiales > Lamiaceae > Salvia > Salvia rosmarinus. The sequence goes on from JAODLM010000089.1 coordinate 29,194, forward strand.
GTCTTGATCAGTTGGGAGGAGGTATCGACGTCGAAGCCAAGGTCGATATCATCCTTAATAAACTGTCCAAGTCCTTTGAGAACTTTCACGTGAACGTGATCATGAGCAAGATCGAGTACACACTCAGTCATTTGCTAAACGATCTCGTGGCTGTAGAAGATGTCATGGGAAAAGGAGCGCATGCCCTTGCTAGCACATCTAAGATCCCCAATTTTCAATAGAAAGGTGGGAGAAGAAAAATGAGTGCCAATGGTGGTCGAGACAAAGGGAACAGTGGCAAGACTGGGCATTGAAGGTTAAGTGCCCTATGCTCAAGGTACGTCATTTGCTCTTGTAACGGAAATATGTTAGCAACTTGTTCTACTCATTCATGGGTAGTAGATACAGGTTTGACTGATCATGTTTGTTACACCTTGCAGGGGGTCCTACGGACAAGGGAGCTGAGTGATGGTGAGATAACGATTTCCATGGACAACGCGGTGAAAGTCGAGGCCATTGCAGTCGGAGAAGTTACTTTATGCTTTGATAGGACAATTTTAGTTTTAAGAGATGTTTTATATATGCCGGATTTTCGGTAAAACCTTGTTTCGGTTTTCAAACTATTCACACATGAATATTCTGTTATTTTTTATAGTGGTGTTTCTATCATAAGAAAGGAGGAGTTTATCTATGGTGACACATTATATAATTCTTTTTATACTATTTCTGCTAAGCATAATACCGATAATTATGTTGCATAAGAAGAGGAAGTTTTCTTCGCAATATGACACCACATATCTGTAATATCCCAAACTTTTAATTAGTAATTAATCAACGATTAAGATTAAACAGGCATTGCATCCTTAATACGAAAGAAATTATACATGCTTACGATCCAATTTATTTAGCTTAAATTAGCAAAATGAAATGTGTTCAACAATGGAATTATAAAAGTTTGAATAAAAGACGTTTTTTAGAAATTTAAAAATATTATGAAGACTGATTATTTGGTCTTAATGATCAAATGAATGCTATAACTATTGAAAAGTTTAAATTATTCTATTATGTGTTATATTCTCATGTTATATAGTAAACATAATTTTATGAATGTGAGATTATGATGTGATTATTTTTATTTCTTAAAGAAATGAAAACAAGGAAATAAATAAAATATTTAAAGTTATTATCAATAAATAAGATATATATGTATATTATAGTATTAATAATAAAATGGATAAACATGTATGCAATGAGCATTTAATAGGAATGCTCTAGAAAAAGGATGAATAAGCATATGTATTAATTAGCCTTGATGAACAAGCATATGCATTAAATTAGTTTTGATGAATAATCAAGCATTAAATTAAATTAAAATAAAAAAAAATTTGTTATATAAATATACTATCTCCACACTATTCAACACTTTCTAAAAATCCTCATTTTGCTTCCAAAACTCACGACACACACACTAACACACACTTGGAAGAAAAATTTTCTTAAGCTATTTAATTTCAAATTTTCCATCTCTAAGCTTGATCTAAGGTTGGATAAGGTAATATTTCTATCTTTTCTCGACCTTTTAAGTTTAATTATGGTTGATAAATATGTGATGATATTGATAGTATGAAGTTGAAAGATCAAGTGTTATGTGATTATTATTGGTGATAATTGATGGATTAATGGTGAAATAATGAATTAATTATGGTTTAGTTGTAAGATTTAAGTTGGAACTTACAACCCTAGTTCATAAGCCTTATGTTAAAGTGATGAAATATTGATTTTATGTTGGAAATTAGTTGTAATTATGTGCTTAAAGCATGTTTAGGTTAGTAATTTGAAAGAAAATCTAACAAAAATAAATTTAGAAAATATGTGTATATTTTTGAAAATTTCGAAAATATGGAGAAGTGATATGTTGATTTTATTTTTTCAATTAACTTGATATATGAGTTTAATATGATGATTTAATGTCACATCCCGACTACTTAATCAAGTAATTAGTCTGTGACTTAGGGTTAAGAATGAAATTATGATAATTAATAACATCAACAATGATCAAAATATCTCAAGGGACACATAGGATACCAACTTTTATCAAAAGAATTCAAATGTTTATGGACTAAAGAGGCAAGATAGAATTGAACAAAGGATTATTTTAGGTCCTCAAACCACAATGAAGATTCGAACAAGAAGGACAACGGTTGAGGACAAATAATTACAACGGAATAACCAATATTAATAATGTACATTTTCGAGCATACTTCGACAACTTTGAGAATTTGTCAACTTTTTAGAACATAGTTTAACAATGATTCAATAGCATAATAATGAATTCAACGGAAACAATTATGAGCATTCGAGTAAATCCTTATTCATAGAGTATTGAACATGATCATTTCGTCATAGCAGAACATATAAGCAAGCAAAGGCCAAAGTTCGACAATGAAAGACGTGGCTGAGAATTATGTGTGAAGACATAACTCTCTGGGCAACAAAACATGTTAACATCAAATGAACAACATTGACAATTAAACATGCCTTCATGAATCAATTCAATTAGAGAAGCTCCTTTGCGCAGCATTCGATTCCAACATCCTCTCGAGCTCAACCTGCATATTTAGAAATATATATGCAGGGCGTGAGTACAAAAATACACTGTAATACCCCGTATTCCTGTAGCAAAGATTTGCTCCTGATTAAGAGCTTTATAAGAAGGGCATTGCATCCTTAAGAAAGAGTTATTTAAGTTAAAAGCTTTTATGTTAAGCTTTGAGTCGAGAAGATAGAATCTGAGATAGATTCGAGAAAGAATCTGAGATAAGATTCTTAAGTCTTTATTAGCATGAGAAGATCTAGATTTCAAGAGTCTTGAAATGATAAGATATGTGTTCATAGAAGTTTTGATCCTATAGTCATAGAATTTCAGAGTCTTTCCTCTTTTTAATATATGTGTTTGCTCAATGAACTCAGATCAAGAGCAAATTTTCCAAATGGTTTTGAGACCAAAAATGCTTTTAATAGTCATATATGATGTTTATTTTAGAAAGAGGTAATTATGAAGATTTCAACTCATTAGAAATTCCTATATTTCTATTTGATTTATATTGAATTAATAATTTCAAAAGATAGGTTATATCCTTATTTTAAGCTTAAATAATAAGCTAAGGAGAATTTAGAATTTAAGGCTTACCAAAGAAGCCATTTAAAGCCTATGTAATAAGCTAGGAAAATTCTAGAAAACTTGTGGCTTATTAAAGAAGACATGAATAGTATAAGGGTATATATATATGTTTAGCTTCCAAACACACTATTTTCCTCCATTCTTCACAAAATTTTCGAGAACACACACAAACACATTCTGCAAAGTGTAAAATTTTCAAACTCATTTCTATGAAGATCTAACCGATGGATTCACGATCCGCCTTCATACAAAGGTAGATCTACACCTCTAGAACGCATTTATGGTTTAAAATTTCAAAATCATGAAGTTTAGAGGCTCCTAATTTTCGGTCCTTTTGAGTATGTTTGAAGGAGTATGTTTTGTTCGATTATTTCTTGATATTACGTTAGATCTAGACCTATGAGTAGTTTAATGTCAATTTTCAAGCATGAGTTCATTCCTCGAATCTTTGGAATTTTCGAAAATGAGGAAGCCTAGATCTTGAACTTATGTTGTTAATATGTTTGATATGCTTTCATATATGTGTTGTTGGGTTGATATAAACATGTTTTGAGCAAGAAAACGATTAAAATCGAACCCATGTGAAAACCCTAAAAGGACCGAACCCTATATCTCATACAAGGTTGATTTTGATTTTATTTGATCATTTTGACTTCATATTTGGATTCTATGATATGAATAGAGCTTAAAATGATTTATTCGGATTTTTCTACCGACGATTTTAAAGATGAAAATTTTAGTTTGACGCCAAAGTGGGTTTTCAATGTTAAAGCTTTAATCTTGGATTTCAATGGTTGATTGATGATCTTTGATGATATTTGAGTATGTATAAAAGTTCGCTTATGTTAGTTGACGCCTCACGTAATTTTTCACGCTGGTCATAAGTCACGTTTGTAAAGAGTTGTTAGTTTGTGATTAAGATTAGATGGCTTAAGTTGTTTTGAGTCATCTATGTTTGTTTAGTCACATGAGGCTTAGTTAAGTCTTGTTATATGTTTAGATGTTAAAGGATGCAATGACCCAAGTGTTCATAGACTATAGAGTCTTCGATATCAAGTTATAGTCGTGTTGACGACTTAGATAAGATAAAGAGTTTATCTTCTCGTTTGGCTCTGGTATGCTTATACGCTACTTTATATTGATGAAGGCCAAGTTCGAGAAGAAAGAAGCGAATGACGATTGTACAAATCCACCCGAGTGGTTATTGCCAAAGTTGGTAAAATCTTTCTTAAAATGAGAAGTGATATGCTTTTGCATACAATATGATATGATATGCATTTTATGAAAAGTTGATCGACTTGCCAAGTTTTTGAGCATGATGCATGATGTATGTTGCTCATCTACGAGAGATGGACGATATCGCCCTATCTTCGGACGAGCCGCCGATAGTGGTTTGTGTACACAGAGTGACCGTGAGCTAAATGGCCGATCACGGTGTTTGAGAAGGAGGCCTACTTCTCAACACAAGAGCGAGATATGGTTAAAGAATGAGATAATGTCTGCAGACGCACTTTTAATGTTGCATCTTGAATATATGAGCATGAAAGCAAGTAAGTTTATTTTCGAAGCATGCATGTGTTATTTAACCGAAAACTCCGTGCATTGCAAATGTTATGGCAAGTCAAGTTTATAGCTCTAAGAGCAATGTTTTAAATGTTTTCGCATATACCCACCGAGTGCATCTAGTACTCACGCCCGCATATATTTCTAAATGTGGGATGAGCTCGAGAGGATCATTGGAATCGAATGTTGTGCGTAAGAGCTCTCAGAGGTTTTGTCTTATGACAATGTTGTTAATTGTTGATGTCATGTTTTGTTTGCCCGTAGTCTTATGTCATCATACATGATTCTCACCACACTTCTTGTTGCCGAACTTGGCCTTTGTTTGTTTGTATCAGATATTTGCCCGGTGACGCTTTATTTTGTTGTCGATTTCGTCATTTCGTTAAAATGTCGATTTGCTTCTATGACCAGGACTTATCAAAATGATTGTGTGAAAAAGGATTTCTTTTAAATACCCATTATTGTTTGTCGGATCCAATATTGTATAAAAGGCTTCGAAGTATTTTGTGTACTCGAGATTTCCTCCTGGTTCAACCTTGTTCTTGATTTTATTTTGGTGAAAGCATGTTTGAGTTCTCACATTCGTTGTAAAAATTAGTTTAACCTGTGATATTAGATCAATGTAGTATTTGATCTCGATTATATCTTATTTTGAAAATTTTCCTCAGCCATTGTTTTCTTTGTTCGATTACTCCTTATGGTTTGAGGACCTAGAATCATTCTTTGTCGGATCTACCTCTTTCAACAACAATTTATTCATTCATGATGATAGTTGAGGTCAAATATTGTTTGACATGTATATTCCGTCGGAATTGTTGTTATAAATTATCAGAAGTTCTTCCTTAACCCACGTAACAACCTAATTACTTAACTAATTGCTTGGTTAAGTAAGTCGGGGTGTTACATACACTCAGTGGGTATACGCCAAAAACATAAAATAAACTTTGCCCTTAGGGTTATATACTTGACTTGCCATAACAAATGCTTTCATAAATAAATACTTACTTGATTTTATTCTTATAATATCATAACATATGCATATGCATGTTTCATGACTGTATGCAACTTTCTCTTTTCCTTTCCATATCCACGAATTCTTTATGCGTGTTGAGAAGTATGCTTCCTTCTCAAACACCTTAACATCACATACCCGAGTTAGACCCGAAGGTTACCAACTACGGTCATACCCGACGTCGGTCATTTCTTTCTTTCTTCTTTTTCTTTCTTTCTCGTGGATAGGTAGTGCATTATGCTTATGCTCATGCTCAAAACTTTGGCAAGTCAATCGACTTTTCAAATAAATGCATATCATATAATCTCAAACTTTAATACTTTACAAGTAAATGCACATCATTTCTTTTGAAAATATGTAAAAGCATAAACATATTATTATAGAAAATACTTATACCCACCTGGTGACAGTCACTCGGGACTGTACCTTATGTCTTCCACTTCTTTCTTCTTCTCATTTGATCCATCAATCCACATAGAACGGCATAAGAGCCTATCAAGAACCAAACAAGAACATAATTTCTTAGTCGTCGACACGACTATATCTTCTTGATATCAAGACGCTATGGTCTATCCACACTTGGGTCATTGCATCCTCTAATAACTTATTAAGAAATAAATTCTACCGAAATTTTGGCAGAGTAACGTTTATAAAACGCATCGCCATATCAATACCAAATCAACTAAACTTATCCCAAACTCCACCAAATCATCACCATATGTCTAAATGAGAATAGAAAACTCAACAACAAGCTTCAACTGTCCAATCTTAGCCAAAAACCTAACGACTCCTTAAGACATAGCTTATGTCCAACGTCGAACGTCACATAAGACGTCATCTAACACCAACGAACCTCTATACATGCTCAACTATCATCAAATATCATCAATTAATCAAAACAATACAAAGATTAAAGCTTTAGCTTTGAAAACCCATTTTCGCCGACAAACTAAAATTTTGCAACTTTTGAATACGTCGGCCGAAAAATCCGAATAAATCATTTAAGCATTATTCATATCATAGAATCCAAATACGAAGTCAAAATGATCAAATAAAATAAAAAATCCAACAATATATGGACTAGGGTTTTCGGCCAATTTGGGAAATTCAATATAGTTTCGATTTCAAACGTTTTTCTTGCTCCAAACATGTTTATATCAATCCAACAACACATATATGAAGGAGATTCAAGAATATCAACATCCAAGATCAAAGCATCCCCTTTTTCGAAAATTTCATGAAATTCCCAAACAATAACATATGCTTCACAAATTCAACGTTAAACAATAAGTAGACGTCAAATCTATCATAATATTAACAAATAATCAACAAAACATAATTCTTCATAATTCTTTCAAAATGACCGAAAATATGCAATGCACAAATGCTCATGATTTTAAAATTTTCAATCCGTAGATGTGTTCTAGAGACGAGATTATACCTCGTTTCGAAGACGGATCGAAAATTCAACGGTTGGATCTTTCTATTTTTTCTCAATATTTTGAAATCTTGTGTGTGAGTGTGTGAGGACATGAGTTTGAGGAGAAAGAATGAAGATGAATAATGGTTCTAAAGTATAAAGTATGTATTATGTAATAAATTAATTTATTTTTAATTTTCTTAAATAAGGTGATTATCCACCCTTTATCTAGAAACCTTTTTCTTTTCTTTTCTTTTCTCATTTTATTTAATAGATAAATAATAGATTTTCATTAGGAATTTAATATAATTATTATAAAATAATGCATATCGTTTCTATAGCAAGAAATCGAAACTAATTATCTGATAAAACAATCTCTACTTGAATCTCTGCTTTTGAACTCAATAATATATCATAAACATCAAAATATAAATATAAAAATATATTCTTGACTCCAAAAATCATTTTAAATATTCTGCTTTTAATTCGAGCTTAAGCATAGATTTTGAAATTCTCAATTTTCTGAAATCAAGACTTCATTGAGCATTTATCTATCATCTCAAGACCCTTGGAATCTAGGTCTTCTTATTCTAAATAAGATCTAAGAGTCTTATCTTGGATTCTATCTCAAATCGCATCAATTATATCTTCTCAACTCGAAGCTTAACGTAAAAGCTTCTAACTTAATCAACTATTTCTTAAGGATGCAATGCCCTTCTCATAAGCTCTTAATCAGGAGCTAATCTCTGCTAAAGAAATACGGGGTATTACATTTAAGCATTATGTGAATTAATTAGAATTTTCTAAGATAATATGTGAAAAATGAAAAATTTTAGTTTACATGTTAGATTGACAAGTTCATGCTAAAGTTGATATATGTTATTGTTATTGTTGTTTAAGATTAAAATATGATGATTAAATGAGAATTAGAAAGAAAGTTGAAGAGAAAAAATAATGTATATTGTAGAATTTTCGAAAATTATAGAAGAAAAAAAGGAAACTTAAAGATTTATGTTATTCTTCATAAATGATTAGATTATGAAATTATTATGTAAGTAATGCATAATGAAGCTTATTTTGGATCTATAAAGTTAAGAAAGTGAAAATCCAAAGTTTATGTACATATTTATGTTGACGTGAACTCATATTTTAAATAAGTTATGTTATGTGATTATATTTGATTAGAAATGATTTGTAAACCTAAGAGTATAATAGTAGTGAAATGAATGTCATTTAAGTGTGTTGATGACATACTGTTTCATTGGTAATGAAAAAGTTTAAGTTGAGTGATTAATTGAAAAGTTATGCATAAATACTAAAGAAAAGAATGTGAATTTAGTTCACTAAGTATAATTATAAAATAATTATCAAACGTTCCTTTGATACCAAGGTAGACTCGTAAGAGTCAAATAAGATAAATATGTGAAGAAAATTTAAAGAACAGAATGATGCAATGACCCGAAAGATTTAAAAATTTTATAGGTGAAAGTTTAGACAAAAGTGTCTAAACAAAACATAAGAAAAGAAAAAGAATGAATAATAAGAAATTACATGTGTTTAATAGATAAGAAATGCCTTTTATATAAGTACTGATATTATCAAATAATCTAAGGTACATCGAGAAAGGGGATGGCGATTAAAGAGGAGGAAGAAGAAGAAGAAAAAGAGAAGTTTATTAAGCTTACCGAGTAAATCAACAGGTGGGCTTTCTAATAAAATATAGCATGTGCTAAATTATATTATTTCATTATATGTTGCATGAAATTCAAAATTATTGACTTGCCGAATGTTTGAGCATGAGTATGATGCATTACCTATCCACGGAAAAGAAAGAAAGAAAGAAAGAATGAAAGAATGTTACCGACGTCGGGTATGGACCTTCGGGTCAAGGTGTTTGAGAAGGAGGCCTACTTCTCAACACAAAGAAAGTACGTGGATATGGGAAGAGAAAGATGTCTGCAAACAAAAATCATGCATATGCATTTGTTTTAATGCTATGAAAGTGAAAGCAAGTAAGTATTTTATTACGAAAAGCATGAACAGGTTTTTCACTAAAACCCCTGTGTATTGCAAAATTGCGGCAAGTCAATCTTATAGCTCTAAGAGCAAAGTTTTAAATGTTTTCGGCATGTGTCCAATGAGTGCTTATGTACTCACGCCCTGCATGTATTTCTAAACATGCAGGTTGAGCTGAGACCGTGGAGATGGAATTGGAAAAAGGAACACTGTGGTTGTTATGGTTTTTTGATTCTGTCATATATGTTCGGAACATCACTTGTTATCCCATCTATTTCGTACATGGGTTGTGATTGTTGATATCGAACTCTTGGAGTTACTTGTTGCTGAAAACACTTTGAATTGCTTAGTAGTTGTGGTTTGGAGTTGAACTCTTTGATATCTTTTGTTACTCGAATGAGACTTGGTTGATTGTCTATTATAATGTATGTTTGAGAATATTGGAGTTAAACTTGTTATAACATTATGTTGTCTAAATGCTTGTCTTGAACAAATGTTGATATTCCCTTCGATTTGCAAATACTTGAAAATGTCATATGAGTCGTAGTATTTTGCTGCCCAGAGTTATATGTCCTCATACATATAACTGAACTACCTTTCTGTTGCCACACTCTGACCTAAATGACCGTCATGTGATTCTTGAAATTGTGGGAGCAAGACCCCTTTTGGATAAAAATCAAATGTCATTGATTATCCCATCTCCAATATTCCTTTTATTCATTCGACTTATGGAAACAAATCAGGTTGTCCTGTTCGAAATAAATACCTTATTTAATATCACTCATTATATAGTCTCCATATATAATGTTGTCACATCCCTTATTGAATTCTTTGTATCGTCATTAGTGCTAATAATTCATGAAGAGTCAATTAGTCACAGCCTAATCTCTTGATTAAGAAGTTGGGCTGTGACAGATTGGTATCAGTGCAATGTTTTTACTGGGTCTGTGAATATTTGGAGTTCATTCAATTCATAAAGTAATTAGAGTCAGTAAAGCACAGTGTTCCAAATCTATCTCCGCCGGCTCAACCAGGTAAATAAGATGAAATTTTACTATGAGTATTGAAAATGTCTTCATTTCAAGAAGTTATGCATTTGATAAAGACATGCATTTAATAAAGTCATGCATATGATTGATAAGTTATGTGTATGTTAAGTGATGTGAAGTATATATATATTGAAATGTGTTACTTACAAAATTGTTAAATTTTGAGCATTTAAGTACACTAAAATGAGGACATTTTAGTTAATATTTATGTTTTATTCTAGGATGGCGAGGACTTGATCTACACCAAGAAAGAGTACAGCACCAAGACCCCATACGATCGGACGAACGGATCAATTCTATGAGTATCGAATGGAGGAAGCTCAGAGCCTAGTAGAATTTTTGGATAGATTCGTTGAGTTATGGATGCAAGTTAGGGGAGTAGCTGTGACAGACTTGGACGGCATCATGCAGTTGGTACGAGTTTTACCCTCAGGATGGTAGGATTCGGCAGCTGTAGTTTCCCTAGACTACGTTGCTGAATATCATAATTTCGCAGAATTTTCGGGATTTGTAGATATTATCCGAAGACAATATCATGCCACCCAAAGTCCACCTCTGGTGGAAGATTTTGTTTTTGCCGTCTATAATATTTTATCATCAGACATTTCTATTGAAAGTAATGAACCTCAGTTTGAGGTACGTGAATCTAGTACATCTACCGTAGTAGATTCGGTCGTTTCTGAATCTTTGATGGAGACCTCTGATACTTCTCTTTATGAAGACCATATTGTACGAGTTGATACTACCACTTCATCTGATCAGCTTACCTCTGTTGATGTCACTACTTCTTTCGAGCTTAACCCTATTGTTCCTGGCAACTATCTAACTCTTCTTGAAGAAGAGTTTCCTCTTGAAGAACCTGAGTATTTCGACCCAGACTATGATATGGATGTTATTGACTTAGATGGTATGATCGACTTGTTGTCAGTAAATGTTTCCCCACTCACCAAGCACTATATGAATCTCCACCGAAACCCCACCCACATCTCTTTTCAAGAAAACGAAGTTCAAACCGAGGCTGGATCATCTAGACCAACTGGAACCACCCGATCTTTTAAGTATGAACCTGAATTTTTACAACACATTGGTACTAGCCAATTGAAGCCCTTTCAGCTAAGTGATATGTCATTTATCACGGATCCTTCTCTTCTAGACACTGAGATCAGTTATTCTCATCCTACCTCCTTGGCTAACCGTTCTTCTGAACTTCCACCAGAGGATGAATGTATTGAGGAGCTATCGGACGAAGAGAATATGGAGGATATACCAGATGTGGATATAGGAGTAGAAGGAATGGATGAAGAAAACGAGATGTTTGATCCAGGCAATGGAGATGATGCGGCATCAAGGATGGACTAGAAAGTAAGATGAAATAGATCAGTAGTGTTGTACATTTGTAAATAGATAGTTAAATAGGACTGATGTATATAGTGATGGATGTGTAAAGTTTAACCTAGACTAACCGGAATAGTTTCCGATGCCTACTCTGCCAAGGCAAAATTTTCCTCTATATAAAAAGTCCTCTATGAGGTAATTTTCCGATGATATAAAAAGAAAAATTTAAAATATCCGCATTGTATTAAATGCTGATTTTCTTATTTACCTTTAAATCTATTGTTTATGTAATTGTGTGAGTTTATTTACATGTAACCCTATTTGCTAAAATATGACACTTTACTTGCTTTCTTATAAATCTTTGCCTACATACTGCATATATATATTGTTCTTATTAATTTGAAATGCAGTATGCCGTCAAGACATCGAAATCGAATTCCCATGGTGGAAGAACAAGAAAGTGAAAACATACCTCAACGTCCTACCCCTGAACCCACCCATCCTCCAAACACCAGAAAAATTTCTGAATTATTCCTTCGACAAAATCCACCATCTTTTAGTGGAACTGGTAATCCTGCCGAGGCAGAGGAATGGATTCAGGCAATGGAAAGAATCTTCAAATTTTTAGAATGCTCAGATAAGGAATGCCTTTTGTGTATTTTCTTCCAATTAAAGGGACCGGCTGACTTCTGGTGGGAATCACGTCAGAAGACTCTCATTCCTGAGAGATTGGAAATTTTTACATGGGAACAATTCAAAGAAGAGTTGTTTGCCAAATATATCCCTCGGAGCTACAAGAAACAAAAGGAAATCAAGTTTATAAATTTAAAACAAGGAAAGAAAACAAAGGCGTAATATGATAGAGAATTTTGCAATCTATCTCGTTATGTCTGCACAAGATAGAAATGCACTGTAAGATGGTGAAATATTCCGCTGGTTTACGTCAAGAAATAAGAATCATTTTGGCAAGCCAACCTGTCCTATCATATGATGAGACGTTAAATAGGGCTTTAGACATGGAGTTAGAAATGCAGTCGGAAAAGATAGCCCCTGAATCAAATCCAACTCCATACCAAATCCAAACCCCACAAAAGATGATGCCCCAAAATCAACGGTTTAAAAGAAAGCAAAGATGGTAGACAAGAGATTATGTCACGCCCCAATTCCCGAGGGAAGGCACGGACGCCGGGGAATGACTAGGGGTTGGAAATAAGAGCGTGGAAGAAATTGGGAAAACCATATATACAGATATGAGGTTCACTTACATGCCAAAATTGGCAAGATCTCTCTATAACTAGGACATATCCCGAAGGGAGGGTGCGCAAACAATCCACCAATGTAATAATATCGATATCATAACCTCGTAAAACATGATCTTCGTTTATAACAAGTAATGCAAGAAAGCAAAATAGCATTACATCCTCGCTGACTAGACCGGTCAACCACATAGCATGCTCAGACGAGACTCACAAAGATAATAACATAATAGCAAATCTTGTTCCCAATCGAAAGCAAAATAAGGGACAAGAATACATCAATATCGTAGTACGATATAACACAACATCGCGAAGCATAGCATGAAGAACCCGCAGCCCACCCCTCGCCGCCTGCCCAAATTCTCCTCCATCCGTGAAAAGATTTGAAAAGAGTTTAAAGTAGTACTAGCACACTCACCGGGTTTTATCATAAATCAAAAGAATCATGATGCCGTGTTCGGAGCACTTACCTTATAAGGTTTTAAAACGTAAACCACTTCTAAGTAAGCAAAATAGATTTTCATTTTTCGATACCGATCCGTTATTACTATTACTCTCATCATAGAACCAAGAACCAAGGCTCGAACGATCCCGCCAGCCCATCACATCTCATTCATTCGCCCGTAACATATCCAACGCCCATAATATCTCGCCCGAACATATCCAACACCCCACGCCCGAACGTATCCAAATGGCTAACTCGGTGTGGACTTCGTGGTCAAACTCGTCGTAACCATAACCACCTCATTACCATTTCCGTGTGGACTTCCTGTTCATCCCTTCGTAACCATAACCACGTGTTGGGGTCTATCCCTCACGATCAATACTCAAGATGGCGATCAACCCACCGAATAGAGACCCGCACAATCACAATATAACCATATCTCGGATCAGAGAACAGTAATAACTTCATCAAAACATTTTACGGTGCACATGTTTTATTTTGAAATATTAGAGTAAATAACTCAAAATAAGCATATATAACCCAACCTGAACAGACGAAAACGCCAACCGGAGATATCTACGATCCGATGACTTCACCGACAGACCGGTAGGTACCGTAACAAGACGGAACAACTTTTGGGGTCACTTCCACAAAGCAAAGCAACATCGTGATCCAAACGAAGATCGTAGCAAAACTAGGGTTTTCGACTTTCTCAACCCATATTCGCACTCTCCGGTTTTCAAATCAACTCGATGCGTAGAGGAAATATATTCGTGGCATCAAGACCTATAATAGGGTAATTTCAAAATATGCACGCGTGCAAGTCGACTCAAATCTTAGCAACAAGAAGCTTCAAAAATCGATGCTATCCTCGTGATCTAGGATAAACCATCCAAAATCGATGCAAGAAAATGGAAACATAATCAATATGCATAACGACGAACATGGAATGACAAACTATGTTGAAAATGGATAACCCGGGCATGTACTTCCTTTAGAAAACTCGTAGCAACGGAAAACATCCCGACATCCGTAAACGCGAAAAATGTAAAACGGAATCGGTACTTTAGTAGAATGAATAGCCCTGAACTCAAACCTAAAGGACCCGAGCTGTGGGTGGCTCGGTGGCCACCAAACCGCGGCCAAAAGGGGGCGGTCGGCGGCCAAAGGGGCTGGCGGCGGTTCGCCAAACAGCCGACCTCCCACCGCTTTTCTCGCCTCGTCCCTTTAGATCCCGAGTTCTATGCTATACGATCTACTAAAAGGCGGAATCAAAATAAGAAAAGGATAAAACAGAAAACGGGCTGCCGGGAGAGGTTGGTCGGTGGTGGTGGCTCGGCAACAGGCAATGGCGCCACCACCGAGCCTCCCCGCCGATCCCCACTCCTCCAGCTCCGCAACAGCACTGAGCTGCTCGGCTCTTCCGTAAACACGGTGAGACGAAGGAAATGAAAGTTGAAAACGAAGCCCTAGCCTCCTATTTATAGGAAAAGCAGGGGTCGCAAGCAGTGCATGAAGTGCCCTTTTTCAAAACGCAAAAGCGACGCAACTTTTGCAAACGGACTCAAATTTAACAAACTTAGTACCCATGGACACGAAATAAAATACCGGACATAACGACTATAAACAAGATATGCTTTTAAAGACCAATGAAAAGTCCGCTTTTCGATAACTTCCCTGAGTGCCAAACCTTCATGGGTGGTCGGAACTCTGATACTTAGTGTCTATGAATTCATTATAAGACACTCTTCACAACGCCTCGAGGTTTCGTGACGGTCGATCACCAAAACAAAAGTCAACCTTTAACCTTTCTCGAAAAATGTGCCATGTAAACCTGATGCTTAGAAAAGACGGGTATTACATCCTCCTTCCTTAGAAAAATTTCGTCCCCGAAATTTCAAACACGTGAGAAAACAACCTGTGGTATCGAGCCCGAACTTGTCTTCCAACTCCCACGTAGCTTCCTCTTCGCCATGGTGATTCCACAACACCTTCACCAACTAATCGCTTGTTCCTCAATTCCTCGACTTCGCTCCAAAACAGCCAACGGTCTCTCCTCGTAACTCGATCCCGAGCAAGAACCACTTGGTCATGCTTGATCACGTGTTTGGGTCGAACACGCATTTCTCACCGAGAAACGTGAAACACGCCATGAACATCTCCGATGCTAGGCGGCAAAGCTAACCTATAGCAACAGGCCTATTCTCTCGAGAACTTCGAAGGTCCAACGAACCTCGGTCGAATCTCACCTCATTTCCCAAAACGAACGACTCTTTCGCTGGGGAAACCTTATGAAAATGCGATCTCCGATCATGAATCAAGATCCGACGACGCTTGTCCAGATAGACTTCTCGCCGTCCGAGCTTCCTAGATCCTTCGCTGATCCGATCGATAACCTCGACCGTCACGAACCATCTCGTCCTAACATCTTCCTCTCGCCCACTTCGTCCCAATAAAGTGGCAATCGACAATTCCTTCCGCATAACGCTCATAGTGGAGCCATTCCTATGGTGGCCTCGATAATCATTGTTATAGGAAAACTCCACCAAAGGTAGTATCTCTTCCCAATTTCCTCCTCTATGGGCCACGATCGCCGCAGATGTATTCCAAAACCTCGAATCGTCCTTTCCGATCGACCGTCCGCTTGAGGACGGAATGTTGTACTAAGATTCGCCTTGGTCCCCTACGGCTTCTCGCAGACTCCCAAAACTCGACGTGAACCTCGGTCACGATCCGACGAATCGATACCGAACACCATGTAACCGCATTTATTTTTCGACGAAAGTCGAGCAAGCTTATCTAACCCGTACGTCATCCGAATCGGTAAGAAATGAGCAGACTTCGTCAGTCTATCGACGACAACCCATATAGCGGTGTTTCCTCTCACTGACCTTGGAAAACTCACCACAAAATCCATACCGATATGATCCCATTTCCACTCTGGGATTGGTAGCGGTTGCAACAAACCTGACGGACGTTGGTGTACAGCTTTCACTTGCTGACAAGCCAAACAACGTTCCACAAACGCGGGTTACATCCTTTTTCATCCCTTCCCACCAAAAGTTCCTTTAAGGTCTCTCGACATTTTGGTGCTTCCTCGGATGAGTCAGATATTATGCCTCATGAGCTTCACTCATGATTTTATCTCTCAATTCCTATCGAGTGGCACACATAACCTTCCTCGGAATAATAACGCTGTCTTTCGCCTCGGAACCCTTTGTCGCCTTCCACCTTGCTTTCAAACGCATCTTTCCAATAACTCGCCTCCTCGCAGCGCTCACGACGGCTTTTCATCGACCCATCCTTCTTCTTCGACGAACGTAATCAAGCGCCCCACGGCGACACGCTTG
Organism: Salvia rosmarinus; assembly: GCA_036937905.1. Taxonomy (NCBI): domain Eukaryota; kingdom Viridiplantae; phylum Streptophyta; class Magnoliopsida; order Lamiales; family Lamiaceae; genus Salvia; species Salvia rosmarinus. The sequence continues at coordinate 45,800 of JAODLM010000089.1, forward strand.
GTCGGATAAAACCTAGATCCAACAGCCCGCAGAATCGCTTTCAGCTCTTGCAATTCCTTAGGTGCCATTCTCAGATGGTGCCTTTGATACTAGTGTCGCTCCCGGTTCCGCATCAATAGTGAATTCCACTTGTCTATCAGCGGTAAACCCGCAAGTCCTCGAAACACATCCGGATATTCACACACCATCGCTCCTCTTCAGAATCGCTATGCTTCATCGCGCCTCGTCAAACTCACCAAGAAAGTTTGACAGCTTCCTTCCCGATCATCCTCACCGCCTTCAAGGTCGAGATCATTGGCACGCAAACACCCATCCTTATGCCGGAAACAAACTTCCACTCCTTCGGCTGTTCGAAAAACAACTTCTCTCGAGACAACGATAGTTGCTCTGTTTTTCCAACCAATCCATGCCAAAGATGACATCGAAATCTTCCATTCCGATGACATGCAAATCGACAAGGACCTTTTGCCCACGATTTCTACCTCCGGTTCGCAAATCTCTTTCGCTTTAGCACTTCTCGACGGATGCTAATTTGTGGTACTGTGATTTCTTGGGTACCAAACCCAACCTCTCACACGCGATTCTCGAAACGAAGAATGTGAGGCTCCCAGATCAAACAAAGCGAAAACGGGTATATCACTCATATGGATTATACCGCAGATTTCCGGAGCTTGAGCTGCTCACATCGATTCAAGGCGACACCCTGCTTGCTACGGTGGCCTTTGGTTTGTCTTTGCCTAGGGTGACCTCCGCCGTTGTTTGTCCTCATGAGCCTCGATTCTCGCCTCACGAGCTGGACGCCGCCATCTTGGCGGCACCGCTGGCCTCCTAATGGACAATCTCGAGCGTAATGTCCGCACTTACAACGATAGCACTCGGTGCTACCTGCTCGCACACCGAAATGATTCCTCTAAGATTTCGCACCAGTTTTTCCACACCTCGCCCCACCGCCGCATGGGTTGGAAATTCCTTCCCAAGGTCAGCTTTTCTCACTTGAACGCCTTGATTCCTGGAATCACCGACCGCCCGGTTCCTCGAACATCCGATTATCTTTCCTCGATCTTCCCATTTCTCTTACCTCTTCCTCCGTCACCGGCTGTCCGTGGCATCGTTTTCTCCGGGCAACATTGACTCAATGTTTAATGCCCGGTTCAAGGATCGCGATACGCCGATCTCCCCGACCGACGAGCAAAATTCGATCTCGGCCCGAGTCCTCTCCGAACCTCGTCTACCCCGGCGACCTCAAGTGCCACTGTGCACGTAGCATAACACGACGCATTTATTGAACGAGCGATCGCATCGGTGACCGCCTTCTCCTCGACGAAGATTCCGTAACTGCGTTTGCCTTCACGCCTATAAACGCTGTGCACGCATTTTCCATGAGTTCTTCCTGAAATCTTCCCACGATACCTTCCCCATCGTCTCGGTGTTGGGGTCCTCCTCACGGATTCCCACCGTAAATCGCCTCATCGGTTAGTCGAAAGATCGCGCACCAGCTTTTTCCGCTTCTTCGCACCGATGTATTCAAGATCCTTTCGTGGATCGTATCCAGCTCAAGATCGATCGGTTCGCCGAGACCATCGAACTTAGGGATTCTACCGCGAAAACTCTCGATCGCATGTCACGAACCAAAGGTGGTTCCCGGCTTCTTCCACGTTATTGTTCCTCCGTTCCTTGTTCTCGGCATTCGCATCGACGTTTGAAACATTAGAAACGCCAGATAGATAACCGTATCATCGCATAACATATATCATCACCCATATCACATATCATCACATATACCACATATCACGCACGATCACATATAATCATGCAATCGTTAACATATCATCGTTATGCATTTCACATAACATTATCATCACACATCACATAGATCATATATCATCACGGCATAGCTCATATCACATATAAGCATCAAACATAAACATTCGTCATATACAACGTTAGTATCAAGAATATTCAAAGGTCCATAAAGGATCACAAAATACAAGGTCAAGGTATGTCACCAAAAGGTCGATATGAGCAAAAGAATCGACCGTTATCACAAAAGACGCCGTCTGTCCATGCTTCTAGCAGATCGCGATGCCACTGTACACACCGACTACCGGATCTCTGCCCTCCATATCCATCCACTATTCTCCGCTCGTCCCAGCCGGTTCCATTCGCCTTTCCTCATCCTCTCTTTACCTTCCTATCGTGGCTTGAATTGGCCGCCGCTTAAAAGCGATCCGCATGGAAGCAAGCTCTCGTGGGTATGATCCCATCCAAGCCGGCCTCGATCGCTCGAGTATCGTGAAAGCTATGCTCGAGTCCTCGCTCGCGCCGCCCTTCCTCAACATGCCCGACCTCATCGTAGTCATCGGCTATTTGATCACCGTCCTCCGAGTCCTCACTGCCCTCCTCATCCTCCTCCGGGTCTTCCTCCTCCTGAGTCTCCTCCTCGATGCCAACCCGACATCGGTGGCCCGAAAATTCGCCTCGGCCTCTTTCCCGCCATTGCCGATGGACAATCTCTCGCCGGGAGGTTCCTCGCCTCAAAATCATTCCGGTCCTTGGAAGGTAAGGATCGTCGATGGAGGTGTAGTGACCGTGTATCCCGATGCATCGGTGATCGTCGAGCGATGGTCGCCTCCCAAAGGCTCTTCGGGAACATCATCCCTATCATCAACTGGATCGGTCCTCGAACATGCCTTGCTATCACATCCTCCTCAAATGGTATACTCGATGATCGGTCCACCTGCCTCCATACCGAGCGAAATAACTGAAATCCAAGGTAAGGTGCCTTGTGATAGATCCCGTCTCGAACATCACGATCCTTGCTTTTCGCCCACGGTTGCCAACCCGTCGGCAGCCTCTCCGCATCCGATAGTAAGCCTCGACTCGGATACTTTCCCACTATCTCGGATCTTTCTCCATAATCCAACAAATCTCCCGTAAATACTCCCAACGGCTCATGGACATTCCCGGTACATTACCCGAACTTACGGATCCGCTCATCCATCCTCGGGATCTTAACCAACGTTGTTTGGGCCATCAATATCCATAAACCTACATGTTAGTTTATCAACATAACAACAAATATTCACGCTTCTTTTTTCTCGCCTACATATCCGGGTAATCATGTCTCAAACACATGTTCATTTCAACACATATCAATATCAATATCGATATTTATCATAATAATCACATAAGCAAATACAGGATTTACTTACAAGCACTCGTTTATCAAAATAAACAAGATTTTCAATCAACAATACATTGCTATGTAAACACATAGACTTACATCAACCACACGTGATCACATTAATCACATCATATCATATAAACGATTTTCACATCACAGTCACATAGGCCCTTCCGTCCCATCGACAAATCATTTCCACATCCACATCAACACCCAACCATACCACATCCATCTCACCTCAACATCCACATCACGCTTACATCACATAAACTCTTACTGTGCCAAACACATGAAACCAAGATCACATCAAGCATCACGTAACCACATAAAGCATCAAGAATAAACACATAACTCATCCCCTTTTAAAGGAGTGGCTGACGTGAAATGAGGGTAGTCAGACTGATGAATGCTTTAGAAGGACAAGTTCTAAACACTCAATTTCAAGAACGCATAAGATATAAAGCAAACGAATCGCTTTGATATCAAACAATATGTACACATACCCAAAGCCGTAAAAACAACGATACATCGATAAGCCTCATTTTTACATGATTTATAAGGCTATATTCGCTTTCGCTTCTAAGTGATAAGTGATCTTTTGAGTTATCTTTTGATATATTTATGTTTACCTTGGAAGATATTATGCCGTGTTTATTTCAGGTCATTTTAGCATAGGTTTTAATGTCAAAAGGTGGATCACGATAAAGAGGAATCAATAGCCAAATCATGAAGCTCATGCGAAGAAGAATGCTTGAAAACGACGTTGAATATGATGAAATGAATTTGACAAGGATGGATGTACAAAGTTAACTATGTTAAATAGCATCTCAATAGGAGTCCGTAGGCGCAAACGGATTGTAATTCGGAGTCCGGACGAGAGAAACGGAGCGAAACAAATAAGTCGCTGCAGCCGAGAAAAGACGATTCATGAGTTTTGCTCGCGACCTAAGGTCGCAAGGGAAAAACTCGCGAGAAATCATGAATTTTCAGCAATTTGAGACACCATTCCAGAGCAGAATACAAATTCTTCTTTATTTTCTTTTGCAAGTTCTTTTCCGCTTAATTTAGTTTAGCTTTTTCTTTAAGTATTTTCATTCCAATTTCATAGTTTAGTATTAGAATTCGAATTTCTTCCTGATTCAAGTCGCTACAATTGTTCTTCGTGGATTCTTACGGTTTTATCTATCTATCTTAATTTATGTTTTATTTAATTATTTATTGCTTTGGTAATTTAATTATGCGTAGCTAAAAATTTCGTGATCGATCCTAGTGGTTTGCATGATTCGATCCTATATGTTGTGATTTACTATCACTATTTACCTTCCGTGCATCGATTCATGATTCTTGGTGCTTATTTATATGTGTTGATTTCGATCAATCTTGATACATATCTAGTTGTCGGTTAATTACGTAATTGTATTAATTGTCAATCGATCTTGAATGCATGATACTAATAAGCCTCGAGTCGTAGTCGAGATAGATATTCGAGGAAGCATATTCTTAGTGATCCTTTTGGAGTTACTTGTTTTCACCTAGAATGGTAGGGAAAACTCGTAATCATCGCCGCAATTGTCGTGAATTGAAGTTGTTGGTTATATTTGTGATCTTCCATCTTGCCTCGGATTAAAATTGGCTAATAGGAACAGGATAAACATACGCCAGGATAGGATTAATGCATCCCTAGGGTTAGTCTCTTATCCTGCTTTATCTTCCGTGTGTTTATTGCTTTGTTTTATTTTTCGCATGGTTACGCCGCTTTGATTAAATTCAAGCCCTTAAACCTTTCACCCATTTTCTCAGCTTCAATAAGGATGAATTATCGCTGAGCTAGCTTCGTGTTTTCAGACATAATCCCTCGTGGATACGATACTCGCTTACCTTCTATATACGCCTTTTACGTGTGAAAAGGGAATGATCAAATTTTGGCGCTGTCGGGATTGTTAAGATTACATAGAATAATTTGACGATTTGGATTTATTAATTCAAGTTATATATTATATTATTTATTTATTGTTACTGTGAGTCAATTCTCTTTTCTTAGGTAGTTTATGCATAAGATCTCGTGGACCTCCGAAATATTACTAGATCCGAGATCGAAAGCTCTCAAAGGAGAAGAGGACGAGAGAAGAGACGGGCTGCAATGGCGCCTAATCCACGTAAGGGCATTCCTCCCGAGCAAGCCGCACGCATGTTAGCCGATTTCAGAGATGCAGCACCAGATGGCGAATATGGGACCCTAGTCCCCGCCTCCGTAGACGAGATCTCGAATTATATGTACCGACCTCCCACCGAACAATTCCAAGGAGGCGGACGGGGCCCTAAGTCAATGCAAACAACTTCGAGTTAAAGCCGACCCTAATCAAGATGGTACAAGGAGAGCAGTTTGGGGAGGAGTCACAGAGGACCCGAATGCGCATCTTGAGACATTCCTCGACATTTGTGACACCATCAAATGTAATGGGTGCTACAAGACACGATTCGATGCGCATGTTCGGATTCTCTCTCGCAGCAAAAGGGTGGTTCAAGAGTTTGGACCGCACGGCATAAACAGTTGGGGATCTTTGCGAAAGTTCCTCTCAAAGTATTTTCCGCCACCAAAGCCCGAAAATCATCGCCGAGATCTCCCACTTCTCCCGCCTAGAGATGAGTCATTGTTCGAGTCATGGGAGCGATTCGAGGCCTATGCGAAAGTGCCCACAACACGGATTCTCCAAAGAATAGCAGATCACGTAGTTCTACGGTGGTGACATGGCATACTGAGGAGCATAGTGGACGCGTACGGCATGTGGATGTTTATCAATCGTCGTAGAGGAGGAGGCCGGTCGATCATAGAAGAGATGGCGGCAAATAGTTATCAATGGCCAACGAGAGAACGCCAATGGTTAAAGCAAAGAATGCCGAGACCGATTCAAATACGACGAGTCGATGAAGCAATTCACTTTTGAAGAGTCGATCGAGATGTAAGAGGTCAACCACATCAATCGAGGAATCATGGAAAACCGCATACAATGCAAATAATGTAAATCATCCAAATTTCTCGTACGCCAACCCCAATAATTTTCAACAGCCTCCGCCAGGTTTCTCAGTTCAGAATGGAGTGATTCAAGAGACGAAGAAGCCGAGTCTAGAGGAATGATGCAGCAGCTGGTTGTAAGCAACCAACAATTGACGATTTAACTAGAACTCATTTATAAGCAAGACCGGCGTAAGATTAATCATTTGGAGTCCATCGTGACGGCTATGGGAAAGATATGAAGATTTTGGAAAATCAGATTGGTCAAGTAGCCGTACAGTTGAATGCACTACAAAAGACGGGCCAATTTCCGAGTAATACGGAGGTGAACCCGAAAAATCAATGTTTCGCCATCCAGACGAGGAGTGGACAAGCTTACCCGAGCCATACGGAGCAAGGAAGTACACTGGAACAGAAACTCGCGACCAAGCTCGCGACCGCGTGCCCGATCGCGAGGAGTCCCGAGTTCTCCCTACAGAAGCTCGCAATCGAGCACGCGCCCGCGAGCCTGACCGCGAGCCATCATATTGTGCGCGCTCCAGATTTGTTAGCGAGCGACCCAGCGCCCGCAAGTTCGAACGCGAAGGAGGATTGCAGCAGCAGAGCGACACTCCGCGACCGCCTGGCCGGTCGCGAGGTCAACCGCCGGGCGGCCTGTAATTCAATTCTCACAGTACACCTCCGGTCCCATTTTCGAGTCGACTAGTCAAGTCGAAATATGAGGAGTTTGCGCGCTTCAAAGAGATTTTTCAAAAGTTGAGATCAATTTGCCTCTCTTTCAAGCGCCGCGAAACATGCCGGGATACATGAAATTTTAAAAGACGCGCTTGAGAATAAGAAGAAGTTTGGGAAATTTGACAAGATCAACCTCTCTCAAGAATGCAAGCTATCTTGCGCAGAAAATTGCCACCAAACAGAAGATCCGGGAGCTTCACCGAGTGCGAGATAGCAGAGCACACGCTCCCCAACGTGTTGTGTGATTTAGAGCGAGCATAAACCCGATGCCGTTAAATGTGTTCAATCGTTTGGGGTGGACAAACCAAGAAGACCTCCATTTCGTTAATGATGGCTGATAGGTCACCGTGATACCCTAAGGGGATAGTTGAGGATGTGTTGGTAAGAGTTCGATTTTGTCTTTCCAGCAGATTTTGTTATTTTAGACATTCCCAATTTAAAACCAACCACTAATCTTGGTAGCCTTTTCTAAAGAATCGGTCGTGCTTTAATCGACGTAAGGAAGGTGATCTAACTTTCGTGTTAACGATGAGAAGTTCGAAAATCTCAATCTATGACGCCATCCCGCCGACACGATAGTGCAGAGTATGAAGAGTGTCATTCAATCACCACTATTGCAGCTAGCCAAATTCGAGCTCGATGTCAACCGACTAGTTGACAAGGGTGCTAAAGAAAACATGGACTCGCATGGAACTCCGAGTGACTTGTTCAAGTTTGGGAGAGGCCACTTCACACTCAGTGGTGGTCTCATGTAAATGCAAAGTATGGAGGCAAGCACAGATTTGGGAAGAAGTCTGCTGTCAAAACGCCAGATTGATCGGGTATGTATTGGTCTAGCTAAAGACATTTAAATTTAGCACTTGTTGGGAGGTAACCCAATGTTTTTCTTTGTTTTGGTTTGTTTTTTTTTTTCGTTCTGTTTTCTTTTGTTTGTGTTTGTTTTGTTTTTCGTGGTTTGGGTTTTGTGTCTGCTTTGTGGGTTGAGTGAATAACGAGCAGTCGATGATGAGAATTATTTTTAGAAAATCTATTGTAATTGATTTTGTGAGACTAAGCATGTTATGATTGTTGTGTAGTATTAAGCCTTTGAGAACTTGATCGATTAAACATGCGAGACTTGAGCTGATCGTCATATCTTTTCACTTTTTTTTTCCGTGTGAATAGTTTGAAATAGCATGTGTTTCTCTAGAACTTGCTCGTTCTTTTTCGAGGTTGTATTGATGTGCTTAAGAATTTTGAAATGATATTAGGCATTCTTTTCAATTTATACACTATCCAAACACTAACCTCGTTATTATCCTTTGATGAGCCCGCTTGAGCCTACCTTATTCATTCATATAGCCGGTTGGGTTATGTCGTTAGTGTGATTTTGGTTGCTTGAATGAAAGGTTGAGAAAAGAAAGAAAAGAGAATAATTGTTGAGGAAGTGATAATAATAAAAATAGTTGCTACCCATATAAGTTCAAAAAAAAAAAAAAAATTAAATAAATAAATAAATGACACAAGTGTGTGAAAAGAACATAAATGGGTAAGTAGCTAGTGCTTTGAGATGAATATATCACTTATATGAAAATTATGGAGTGTTTAAAGAAAATGACTTTTTGTGTGTAGTTTTGAAATGAATTGTGAAAGTTTGGGAATTATGTCTCATGATACTTATGATGTTTTTCATTATGGGATTATGAGTCACTTAGCCTAAATATATCCTACCCTACCAAAAGCCTACATTATAACCTTATATAAAGACCTTCTCGATCTTAGTTCTTGAGCACATATTCGAGCAATGGAGAATTAGACGATTTGCAAGCTTATGGTAGATTCCATGTGTTTTTAAACTTTGAAAGTATACACATCCTCCTTGATACACTCGAGTGTTTGAGATTTCTTATATATATATCCATGTCGTGAGGATTCAAGTTTGAGAAGGCTTGTGCTTATGATTATTATGATGTGTGGAGTTTAACGAACGAGGTCGTGATTCGATTCATTTGTTTCAATCTTTATTGCTCATCGCCTCGGTGCTTTTTGCTTTTGACGCTCGCCTCTTTGCCCATCGCTGGTCGCCTCCTTTGTTCTCGATTTGTTTGAGGACAAACAAAAGGATAAGTTTGGGGAGTTGATAAGCCTCATTTTTACAAGATTTATAAGGCTATATTCGCTTCGCTTCTAAGTGATAAGTGATCTTTCGAGTTGTTTTTGATATATTTATGTTTACCTTGGAAGATATTATGCCGTGTGTATTTCATGTCATTTTAGCATAGGTTTTAATGTCAAAAGGTGGATCACGATAAAGAGGAATCAATAGTCCAACACAGCTCATGAAGCAAGAACTATTTGAAAACGACATTGAATATGATGAAATGGATTTGACAAGGATGGATGTAAAATTTAACTATGTTAAAGAGCATCTCAATAGGAGTCCGTAGGCGCAAACGGATTATAATTCGAGTCCGACGACGAGAGAACGGAGCTAAACAAATAAGTCGTGCGTGCAGCCGAGAGAAGACGATTCATGAAGTTTTGCTCGCGACCTAAGGTCGCAAGGGCAAACTCGCGAGAAATCATGAATTTTCAGCAATTTGAGACACCGTAACACAAATACTTTTTATTTTCTTTTGCAAGTTCTTTTCCGCTTAATTTAGTTTAGCTTTTTCTTTAAGTATTTTCATTCCAATTTCATAGTTTAGTATTAGAATTCGTAATTTCTTTCGATTCAAGTCGCTACAATTGTTCTTCGTGATTCTTACGGTTTTATCTATCTATCTTAATTTATGTTTTATTTAATTATTTATTGCTTTGGTAATTTAATTATGCGTAGCTAAAAATTCTGATCGATCCTAGGGTTTGCATGATTCGATCCTATATGTTGTGATTTCATATCTCTATTTACCTTCCGTGCATCGATTCATGATTCTGGTGCTTATTTATATGTGTTGATTTGATCAATCTTGATGCATATCTAGTTGTCTGTTAATTACGTAATTATATTAATTGTCAATCGATCTTGAATGCATGATACTAATAAGCCTCGAGTCGAAATGAGATAGATATTCAGGAAGCATATTCTTAGTGATCCTTTTGAGTTACTTGTTTTCACCTGAATGGTAGGGAAAACTCGTAATCCACCGCCGCAATTGTCGAATTGAAGTTGTTGGTTATATTTGTGATCTTCCATCTTGTCTGGATTAAAATTGGCTAATAGGAACAGATAAACATACGCTGTGGATAGGATTAATGCATCCCTAGGGTTAGTCTCTTATCTGCTTTATCTTCCGTGTTTATCGCTTTGTTTTATTTTCTCGCATGGTTACGCGCTTTGATTAAATTCAAGCCCTTAAACCTTTCACCCATTTTATGTGCTTGAATAAGGATGAATTATCGCTGAGCTAGCTTCAGAGCCAGACATAATCCTCGTGGATACGATATCGCCACCTTCTATATACGCCTTTTACGTGTGAAAAGGAATGATCGATACCGTCGGTATCGATAACAAAGATAGATGTCGTGGCCAAGAACACCGCTCGATACCAAGCTTGGTATCGATAGTCAGAATACACGTGACCAAGAACATCGCTCGATACCACTCTATCACGCCCAATTCCCAAGGGAATGCACGGATGCCGGAATGACTAGGGTTGGAAATAAGTTGGGAAGAAAGGAAAACCATATATACATATATGAGGTTCACTTACATGCCAAAATCGGGCAAGATTCCTCTATAACTAGGACATATCTTGAAGGGAGGTGTGCAAACAATCCACCAATGTAATAATATCGATATCATAACCTCGTAAAACATGATCTTGGTTTATAACAAGTAATGTAAGAAAGCAAAATAGCATTACATCCTATCGACTAGACCGTCAACCACATAGCATGTTCAGACGAGACTCACAAAGATAATAACATAATAACAAATCTTGTTCCCAATCGTAAAGCAAAATAAGGACAAGAATACATCAATATCGTAGCACGATATAACACAACATCGCGAAAGCATATCATGAAGAACTCGCAGCCCACCTCCGCCGCCCGCCCAAACCCTCCTCCATCCGTGAAAAGATATTTGGGGTAGTACTAGCGCACTCACTGGGGTTTTATCATAAATCAAAAGAATCATGATGTCGTGTTCGAGCACTTACCTTAGAAGGTTTTAAACGTAAATCCACTTCTAAGTAAGCAAAATAGATTTTTCATTTTCGATACCGATCCGTTATTATCAAGTACTCACATCATAGAACCAAGAACCACGGCTCGAACGATCCCGCCAGCCCATCACATCTCATTCATTCGCCCTAACATATCCAACCAAATTTATAATATCTCGGCCCGAACATATCCAACCAGCCCACGCCCTTAACGTATCCAATTGCTAATCGGTGTGGACTTCTGTGGTCAAACCGCCGTAACCATAACCACCTCATTGCTATTTCCGTAGGACTCGGGTCTATCCCCTTCGTAACCATAACCACGTGTTCGGATCTATCCCCACGATCAATACTCAAGATGGTGATCAACCCACCGAATAGATATCCGCACAATCACAATATAACCATATCTCGGATTAGAGAACAAAGAATAACTTCATCAAAACATTTTACGGTGCACATGTTTTATTTTGAAATATCGTAGTAAATAACTCAAAATAAGCATATATAACCCAACCTCGAATGTATCGAAAACGCCAACCGAGATATCTACGGATCCGATGACTTCACCGATCGACCGGTAGGTACCGTAACAAGACGAACAACTTTGGGGTCACTTCCCACAAAGCAAAGCAACATCGTGATCCAAACGAAGATCGTAGCAAAACTAGTGGTTTTCGACTTTCTCAACCCATATTTGGCACTCTCCGGTTTTCAAATCAACTCGATGCGTAAGGAAATATATTCAGGCATCAAGACCTATAATAGGTACTTTCAAAATATGCATGCGCAAGTCGACTCAAATCTTAGCAACAAGAAGCTTCAAAATCGATGCATATCCTCGCATCTAGATAAACCATCAAAATCGATGCATGAAAATGGAACATAAGCAATATGCATAACGACGAACATGGAATGACAAACTATGTTGAAAATGGATAACCCGGCATGTACTTCCTTTAGAAAACTCAAGCAACTGAAAACATCCCGACATGCGTAAACGCGAAAATGTAAAAACGGAATCGATACTTTAGTAGAATGCATAGCCCGAACTCAAACCTAAAGGACCCGTAGCTAAAGCATGGCTTCGTGGCCACCAAACCGCGCCAGCGGGCGGCGGTCGGCAGGCTTCACGGCGACGGGCGATTCGCCAAATAGGCCGACCTCCCCGTTCTGCCTCGCCCCTTTAGGATCCCGAGTTCTATGCTATACGATCTACTAAAAGGCGGAATCAAAACTAGAAAAGGACAAAAACAAAACGGGCTGCCGGGAGAGGTTGATCGGCGGTGGTGGTTTCAGTAGCAACAATGGCGCCGCCACCGAGCCTCCCTACCGATCCCCACTCCTCCAGCCCGCAGCTGCACTGAGCCTGCTCGCTCTTCCGTAAACACGAGAGACGAAGGAAATGAACGTTGAAAATGAAGGCCCTAGCCTCCTATTTATAGGAAAAGGGTCAAGCAATGCCATGCAAGCTGCCCTTTTCGAAAACGCACAAAGCGACGCAACTTTTGCAAACGGACTCCAAATTTAGCAAACTTAGTACCCATGGACACGAAATAAAATACCGGACATAACGACTATAAACAAGATATACTTTTAAAATACCAATGAAAAGTTCTTTTCGATAACTTCCTGAGTGCCAAACCTTCATGGGTGGTCTGAAACTCGCATACTTAGTGTCTATGAATTGTCATAAGACACTCTACAAAACGCCTGAGGTTTCGTGATCGTCGATCACCGAAACAAAAAGTCAACCTTTTAACCTTTCTCGAAAAATGTGCCATGCAAACCTGATGCTTAGAAAAGACGGGGTATTACAGATTATCCAAATCAGAAACCTTGGCAAAGACCAAACCAGCTTGTTCCGAGTTCTTTCCGACCACCCTTTCAAAACCAACCACAAACAATTCCAAATCCTCCTAGAATGCCTTTGTGCCCAAGATGTAATAAAGCTCATGCTAGAGTTTTAGACGGGTACCAATAGTTGTTACCATTGTGGCCAAGTAGGTCATTATGCTAACAACTGTCCAATTAGACAAAGATCGGCCGAAAGTGGAAAAAGTTCAACTTCCGCTAAACAAGTGCCACAAATGAAGACTATAGGTGGTAGCTCTCAACAAAGAAGCCCTCTTTCGACATCGGTACCACAATATCGATGATTTTACCACCTCCACCTCAACAAACTCAACCTCAATATCGAGGGCATTCGCTGAATCCAAAGCGACATGAATGTACGTCAAAACTCGCGGTGTATGGGAACATTAAACGCTTACCTATTGTAATTTTTCGACACGGAGCTTCAGATTCTTTTATATCTACGACATGTAGATGTTTTAAACCGAATATAGAGCGATGTGACCAGATTTGAAAGTGATGACCTTTAGGTAAATCCACAATACTTCCCACATATGTTCCAACTTAGAATTCGAAAGTTAGAACCTTAAGTTGAAAGCAAGAATCTTACGAGTAATACCAATGGACGTGGATATTATCTAGGAATGGATTGATTAATGAAAATTTTACGGTAATTCAACGCGAATGACGGAAATTTCGCTCCATCCTCCGTGAAAAGAACTCACCGCTTTTATGGTGTTGAGATGAAAGAAAGAAGAGTTCCCATAATCTCAACGTTACGTGCTGAGAAACTGATGAGGAATAAGGAAACTTGTGCCTATTTGGTATATTTGAATCTTGATGATAAAAAGAAAGAAAGAAGGCTAGAGGATGTGCCGATAGTTCAGGAATATCCAGATGTTTTTCCTGAAACATTACCAGGGTTACCTCAAGATAGACAATTGGAATTTACAATTGATCTAGAGCCCGGATCAGCACCTGTTTCAAAGGCACCCTATCGTATGGCACCCAAAGAGTTACAAGAGTTGAAAATCCAACTTCAAGAACTCTCGACTGGGATTTATTCGACCCAAAGGTGTCTCCATAGGAACGCCTGCTTT
>JAODLM010000256.1:0-90660 GCA_036937905.1 Salvia rosmarinus
GCAAATCCACTAAGGTGGCGGTGCTCGACATGCGAGTGCGAAGACCATCCGTGAGATCCACAAACTCACGCGGGTGCCTAGCCGCCCTCGTGATTCTTATCTCGGGTTGTCGAGCGACTTCCCTTCTTCAAGATCTTGAGGAGAGCTCCGGACTTCGCTGGCGGGAAGAACACGAGTCGCCTTCGCTGGCCGCTGAAGAGTATCTCGAGGCTTGCCGACCTGTCATCCCGAAACAAGGTGAAATCCTCTCTTTATATCGGCGCCTCGGACGGGGCAATCAGTCTTGATATTAGTGCGAGATGAGGTGGGACGGTAACTCCCATCTACTTCATTGGCGGGCTCTCGAGGACCGGGAGGCAGTCCTGACACCGAAAGGTAGCAGCCTAGTGAGCGTGAGCGGCGCCTCCGGCCCTACTTCCAAGCCCATTCCGTCCGGTACTAAGCGACTTACCCTTGTGACAAGTCTTGTCAAAGCCAGTCATCGGACGTATAGCAAGTGTGTTGGATTGTATCTTGAAAGAAGTTTGGTTGAGCTTGTATCTGATGTTTCATTACCACTATTACAATCTCTATCATTTTGAATACTTGATTGCATATATTTGTGTCCCTTATCTCATATATAAGTTAGATCATACGGTGTGTGAAGATCACGAGTGCGTATGATTGGTCAAGCAATGAGATATAAAAGTTTCACTTGACTAAGACAACTTAAGGGCGAGTTGTCGGTTTGAAGGCTGCGATATAGATGAAGTGACTTGACTTGGTTGCTTGTCTATCTGATGCGTCTCGACGTATTGAAGGATCACGGTGAGATGTGTTCTTCTTCCGACCGTCGTGAAGAACCAAGATCTCGGTGACTTACGATGATCTAAACCTCGATAAGGTATTAGGTGAGTATGAGTTCTTGACCATCACTGACTTGTTATGAGTGAGGTTATATGTCTAACCAATTCTCCGCATCTTGGGTGGTGGCGATCTTGTATGTCACGCTAGTTATCATGTCAGTCACCGTATCCGTTTAGGATGATGGCGTCCCTTAAGGAGCTCAAAGGTTTATTGTACTAAACCTGCGAGTTGAGTTAGCTCAAGTACAATAAGGTTGAGTGGTACTACTTAAGGAAATGAAGTTATTAATCGTTTTAAGCGATCATTGCTATAAATGATTAATGGACGTTCGATATCTTAAATACGAGGATTCGTAATGTCTAAGTGCAAGCTTGACTCAACCCGGTAATAAAGGGCTAAGTCGGCATTTATTCTCTAGTGGCATGAATAAATGTTTATAAATTAATTTATGTTACAGGGTTGAACATAAGATAATTAATTTATTTGAGGCCCATCTTTATTCCTTGCATTTGATCCACAGGTTGGCCCATCGGGCCCGTAGCAAGAGGAAAATCGGCGCCCCTATTGCTCCTATGGCAAGATTTTATTCTCTTTATCCACAAGGATAATATTATATTTATGGTATATACATAGATCCTTTCCATATAAGATTATGGTAATAATCACGAGTATGGAAATAATCACGAGTATGGAAATAATCCTAAGATTATGGTAATTTTCCATATAGGATTATGGTAATTTCCGTATAAGATTATGGTAATTTCCATATGGGATTAAGGTAGTGCATTATAAATATAAGGTATGAGATAAAGTCAGGTTAATGCTCACATTATTGAGACCATATTTTCAAGAATTCCTGTGTCTTGAGGAAGATAATTTTCGAGAGTTGTAAGAGAGCAAAGGTGATTTTCGGTGCATTCTCCATAGATCGTCCTCACTCGGCGTTGGAGATTGGGCAATCGGGATCGATCCGGAAGGTCAAAGCACGAGTCCGATCCGTTCGATCCATTCATCTCGTTCCATCGACCTCTTGGATCCAGTAAACACGAGAAAACCCTACGTGTTGCAATTAATTATATAGACGCATGCTAGGTATATAATCAATGTATGGTGAATTTAACACCAAGATGGATCCTCGGGCGAGGTTAACATATGTTTTCCTACAATTGGTATCGAGCACAGGATCGAGAATCTTGGAGTGCATTGGATTAATTCACGTTTGATTATTACGTGCGTTTTATTAATTGTGGATATATGGTTCATCGTGGCTCGTTTATTGTTTTTGTTGGGTTTTGTTTTTCACCACGAGAAAATCCGTGGTTAGATTAGATTTTATTATGTAAATCTTATACGTAAAAGAAAACGAAGACGAAAACGAAGAACAAAACGGCGGAAAAACAGGTCTCGGCGATCCACGGGCGGTTTCGCGGCGAGCCTCGCGATCGCGAGGGTGATCGCGGCGCGGCGGCGGGCGTGCGTTCGCGCCACGAGATCATGGCGCCGCCGCGGCGGCGGTGGTCGCGAGATCTGACCGTGAAGCAGCGGCGGCGAGCTAGCGACGACGACAGGCGCACGTTGCGAAAACCGCCGCTTGGCGGCGGACTTGTGATCGCGAGTTTCGGCCATTGGCGGCGACATCTCGGCGGATGTTCGGCGCTCGGGCGTCAACAGCGCTGCAGCGTGCTCGGCGGTCGCGATCGCGTTAGCGACAGCGGTGGCGAGGACACGCGGCGGCGGCGTGAGAAGCGGGCTGGCGCGCGGTGGGCTTTGCCCTAGCGGCCAGCCAGGTGGGCCGACCGGTCCGGACCCGTTTTCGGCCCAACCAGTTTTTCCGGTCCGTGCCCGTACGCGAGGCCCGTTGTTGTATCCGGTCCGTGCCGTGCACGCGATGCCCGTTCAGTATAATCACGTGCTTTGTAAATCTATGTAATAGATTAGCGATGAATGTGCGGGTTTCACGATTGGGCGCGATGAGCGTTTTATTTTATTTTATCGTTCATATGCATGTCGTGGATGTTTAAATAATGCGGTAGCATGCTATGTATGTTTATATTACGTTGACAAACCTTTAAGTGTTTCACGTAATTGGATGCGCATAGTAAGCATGCTAGGTTTATCGCGTTTATCAAGCATATTTTAGAATTTCTGCGAGCATGTTTTACATGTTGAGTTCTATAGTAAAGCATGCTAGGATTACGTGATCTGCATGGACAAACCTTTTGAATAAAAAGACTAAGCAAGCAACCCGACAAATTAATTTTTCAAATTAAAATGTCAAGACCTCCACTTTTAATCTCTAAACAAAGTGAGGCGCATGTGTGTAAATGTCCCTGCGTGGCTTGCTTGCCTTGTTTATCATAAGTTTGTTAGATGAGATTTCTAAATAAAACATTTTAAATCTATTGAGAAGTGGGAGTTTCATGTGTAGCGTCCACAGCGTGTGGCTTCATGTGCGATTTTCATAAGTTCTCTAGAGATAGATATAAAATGAGATAACAAAAGAATTTGAATTGGGCGGTATGGTCGAGTGAGTATACCAATTCTAAGAATTCATTTTCTTTGTTAAAATTGTGGTCAATGCTTAGACATCACCTAAGTACAACTTCCGCGTAGTCCCTTCTTGCGATAGTGATGTGGTCTAGTAAGTTCAATCGTTAATTTCATTTGTCGTAAGGATAAGTTGGCATGGATTGAAATTAAGCGACTAAAAGGTATATTTTAGTGCAGTGGGGGGTTCGTGTGTAGCGATCCACGCAGCGTGGCTTGCGTGTGGGATTCCTTGGGCGATTGGAGGTTTCAATTAATATTGTTTTATCAAAAGGTTACAATATTATTGTTACGAATTATATGCGATCGTATGCTTATGTGTTTACATTATCGTTTCGAGATATATACATTACGCCGATTATCAATATGCTCGCACAAAATCCGTTATCCGGTCCAAATTTTATCAGTGGAAGCGAAACATGGAATATGTTCTTATCATTTGAAGAACACATGTTTGTTCTCACTACTCCCTAAACCCGATGCCACTGCTTGCGCGTCGACTAATGAGCAGGGAGAGTCGAAGCGGACTTTGGAATAAGTCGAACAATATGGCTAAATGCTATATGATGACTACTATGTCCAACTTTGCGGCCTCAAACATCGATCGATGGTGAGCGCGACGATATTTGGTCGGTCTCGAGGTAAGTTTGGGCGATCGGATCGGACGATCGACTCCACACAATGAGAGAAATCTTGGCGTGTAAGATGGAAGAAGGAAGTTCGGTCCATGAACATGTCTCCACATGACTCATCTCATGGATAGTCTTGATCGGTTGGGAGGAGGTATTGACAGGCGAAGCCAAGGTCGATGTCATCCTCAATACCTGCCCAAGTCTTTTGAGAACTTTCGGCGTGAATGCGATCATGAGCAAGACCGAGTTTACATAGTCGGTTGCTTAATGATCTCGTTGCGCGGAAGGAGTTATGGGAAAAGGGCACATGCTCTTGCTAGCACATCTAAGGGCCCAAAATTTTCGTTGCAAAATGGAAATAGAAAAGGGGTACCAAAGGTGGTAGAGGCAAGGAAATAGTGGGAGTAATGGGAGCAAGAACATGGTTGCCACGGAGGCAGAAGAAGCCAAAGTAGAAAGCAAGTGCTTCAAGTGCAGTGGGCGGGCATTGGAGGCAAGTGCCCTATGCTCGAGGCTCAAGTGCGCCGTTTTCTTTAATGTGGAAACATGTTTAGCGTCTTGTTCTACCCATTCTTGGGTAGTAGATCTGGTATGGCCGATCATGTTTGTTACACCTGCGAGGGTTCTGCGGACAAAGGGAGGCTGTTTGATGGTGAGATAACGATCTCCATGGGCAACGCGCGAAAGTCGAGGCCGTTGCGGTTGGAGATGTTACTTTATGTTTGAAAGCAGTTTTAGTTTTGAAAGAACGTTTTATATGTGCGGATTTGGTAGGAACCTTGTTTACGTTTAAATTGTTTACTCATGGATATTACATTATTTTGATAGTGGTGTTTCTATCATAAGAAATGGCGAAGTTATGCGTGTTGGCACGTTATATAATTCGCTTTATACTATTTACATCAAACATAATACCTATAACTATGTTGCATCTTCATCAAACCCTAAAGAAAGTTTTCTTAGAAGATGACTCTACTTTCTCTCGGCATCTTAGATTAGGTCACATCAATCTAAATAGGATCCAAAAGGCGGCTAAGAATGGGCGTTGGGTAATCTCACGGTTACTCGTTCCCGATCTGCGAATCTGTATAGAAGGTAAGATGTCGACCGGACCGCTTGGCGAAGGGTTATAGAGCCAAAGAAATGTTGGAGTTAGTCCATTCGACTGTGTGGACCGATGTCCACACAAGCTCGTGGAGAATGCAGTATTTTGTCCCTTTCATTGACGATTACTCAGTGCGGATACATATACCGCTTCACATAGTCTCGAATGCTTTGAGAAATTCAAAGAGTTTAAGGCGGAAGGAGGCGAAGCTATGTAAGAGTATCAAGTCACTGCGGTCTGATCGCGGTGGCGAATACCTCGATAACGAGTTTATGGACTATCTAGTGAAGTGTGGGATTACATCCCGGTAAGACTTCACCGGCACACCACAACAAAATGGTGTATCGAGGCGAAGAAATAGGACTATTTTAGAAATGGTTAGATCAATGATGAGCTATGCAACATTGCCCATTTAGTTACGGGGTATGCCTTAGAGGCGGCGACATACTTGCTAAATCTAGTACCGTCCAAGTCGATTCGAAAAGACCCCTTCGAGTTGTGGTTTGGGCGCAAGCCTGGTTTAAGCCACATAAGGATATGGGGCGATCCGGCACATGTCTTTGAACAAGAAGGCGACAAGTTGGAGGCTAGATCGGCGCAAGGTGTTTATTGGCTATCCTAGAGGAGCGAAGGTGGTTAATTCTATAGTCCTAAGGATCGGAAGGTCATTATTAGCACTAATGCCCGATTCTTAGAAGAGGATTATATGAAAAATCATAAGTCCGAAGTTGAAATCATTCTTGAAATTAGAAGATGATCGTATTCCACCACCGATTAGGCGAAGGTGCGAGATGTCGAGTCTAGTGGGAGGATCGACACGGATACTTCAAGAAATTGAAGTGGGTCGAGTTCCACAGGAGATACCGACCGTACAAGTGGTACCTACTACGACAAGTTGTGCAAGTTAGAGAACCACAAGTGTCTGCACTTCCACCGTTGCCATTGTGCTGTAGAACCTCGTAGTGGGAGGTTGTTCGTCGACCCGGCGATTTATGTTCGTGGGTGAATCTTGGTTTAGTCGAGAGACGAGCAGGCGATAATCGACCCATGGACATACAAGGAGGCGTACAAGATATTGATGCAAGATCATGGCGTACCGCTATGGACTTAGAAATGGAGTCCATAACGGCTATGAATGAATGTGAAAAGACACCTCTACCGGATGGCAAGGAAGCCATAGGTAGTCGGTGGATATCTGAGGAAGAGATTCCGATGGAGAGGTTTCGACTTTTAAAGCCGAGGCTTGGCGAAAGGGTACACTCGAGTTGAGGGCATCGATTTCGATGAGACCTTTTCGCTGTAGCAATGCTCAAGTCCATCGAAATTCTTCTAGCCATAGCAGCCCACTTGAACCTAGAGGTTTGGCAAATGGATGTTAAAACCGCTTTTCTAGCGGTTACCTTGAGGAAGGTAGAGACATCTATATGCGACAACTTTGAAGGTTATGTGATAAAGGGTGAAGAGCATCTAGTATGGAAGTTTAAGAAGTCCATTTATGGACTTAAGCGAACCTCGATCATGGAACTTATGCTTTGGCGAGGTAGTAAAGTGCTATGGATTTACCCAGTTGCCTAGCGAGTTGTGTGTATCGGTTAGATGTCAACGGTGATGTGGTATTTCTTGCACTTTATGTAGATGACATCCTTCAGTTGGCAACAACGTGAAGCTATATCGGGCGTAAAGAGTTGGCTATCCGATCGGTTTCAAATGAGAGACTTAGGAGATGCAGCGTACATTCTTGGGATCAAGGTTTACCGAGATCGCGAGAAGAAAATGTTGAGCTTATCTCGGGCGTCTTACATTGATCTTGTGATTACTCGTTTTAGTATGCGAACCGCCGAGAAAGGATTGCTACCTTTCGGACATGGCGTTCCTTTATCTAAAACCTTGATCACCTATGACCGCAAAGGAGATAGAGGAAATGAGACAAGTTCATGCGCTTCCGTGTAGGAAGTCTCATGTGCTGCAATCTTATGCACGAGGCCGATATCTGCTATGCGGTGGCATAGTAGCTAGATATCGATCTAACCTGGACAAGCTCATTGGATGCGATAAAGCATATACTCAAGTACACGAAAGGACTCGAGATTATAGGTTAGTTTACCATGCGAGATAGTCTAATGCCTTTGGGTTATCTGAGACTTCGGTTTCAAGTGACCGTGATGAGAAAAAGTCGACCTCGGTATGTGTTTACCTTGGGAGGTGGAGCCATATCTGGCGGAGTGCAAAAGCGGCGATGCATGCGGACTCCACCATGGAAGCGAATATGTAGCAGCCGGAGGCTTCTAAGGAGGCTGTATGGTTCAAGAACTACCTCATGGATCTAGGTGTGGTACTGGTTTGCCCAAGAGTATCATAGTTCTTGTGATAACTCGGGTGCGATGTGAACTCGAAGGAACCACGGACCCACAAGGCGACCAAACACATAGAGAGAAAGTACCATGTCATACGAGAAATCGTTAGGCGGGTGGCGTCTTGATTGAAAAGATTGATCTGACGGAAAATCTAGCGGATCCATTCACGAAGAACTGCCGCAAAAAGTCTACGATGGACACGTTAGAGGACTTGGATTGCGCTTGATGGCACCCACTTAGAAACTTTTGTATAAGTGGGAGAAGCAAAGTGATGGTTGTTTGTAATAGCTAGTAGAAAGACACATTGTATACTAAAAGTTTGCTTTAGTATAAGTGGGAGATTGTTGGATTTGTATCTTGAAAGAAGTTTGGTTGAGCTTGTATACAATGTTTCTTATTACCACTATTACAATCTCTATCTGTTTTGAATACTTGATTGCATATATTTGTGTCCCTTATCTCATATATAAGTTAGATCATACGATTGTGTGAAGATCACGAGAAGTGCGTATGATTGGTCAAGCAATGAGATATAAAAAGTTTCTGACTAAAGACGACTTAAGGGCGAGTTGTCGGTTTAGGCTGCATATATAGAAGAAGTGACTTGACTTAGTTGCTTGTCTATCTTGATGCGTCTGACGTATTGAAGGATCACGGTGAGATGTGTTCTTCTTTTCGGCCGTCGTGAAGAACCAAGATCTCGGTGACTTACGATGATCTAAACCTCGATAAGGTATTAGGTGAGTATGAGTTACGTGACCATCACTTTGACTTGTTATGAGTGAGGGTTATATGTTCTAACCAGATTCTCCGCATCTTGGGTGGTGGCGATCTTGTATGTCACGCTAGTTATCTCATGTCGAGTCACCGTATCCGTTTAGGATGATGGCGTCCCATAAGGAGCTCAAAGGTTTATTGTACTAAACCCCTGCGAGGTTGAGTTAGCTCGAAGTACAATAATAAGGTTGAGTGGTACTACTTGAAATGAAGTTATTAATCGTTTTAGCGATCGATTGCTATAAATGATTAATGGAATTCGATATCTTAAATCTGATTATCGTAATGTCTAAGTGCAAGCCCGACTCAACTTCGGTAATAAAGGGGTAAGTCGGCATTTATTCTCTAGTGGCGTGAATAAATATTTATAAATTAATTTATGTTACGGGAACATAAGATAATTAATTTATTTGAGGCCCATCTTTATTCCTTGCATTTGATCCACAGGCTGGCCCGTCGAGGCCCAGCAAAGAGGAAAATCGGCTAGCCCCTATTGCTCCTATGGCAAGATTTTATTCTCTTTATCCCACAAGGATAATATTATATTTATGGTATATCATAGATCCTTTCCATATAAGATTATGGTAATAATCACGAGTATGGAAATAATCACGAGTATGGAAATAATCCTAAGATTATGGTAATTTTCCATATAGGATTATGGTAATTTCCATATAAGATTATGGTAATTTCCATATAGGATTAAGGTAGTGCATTATAAATATAAGGTATGAGATAAAGTCTGAGGTTAATGCTCACATTATTGAGACCATATTTTCGAGAATTCCTTGTGTCTTGGGAAGATAATTTTCGAGAGTTGTAAGAGAGCAAAGGGTGATTTTCGGTGCATTCTCCATAGATCGTCCTCACTCGGCGTTGGAGATTGGGCAATGGGATATGATCCGGAAGGTCAGCACGAGTCCGATCCGTTCGATCCATTCATCTCGTTCCATCGACCTCTTGAGATCCAGTAAACACGAGAAAACCCTCGTGTTGCAATTAATTATATAGGCGCATGCTAGGTATATCATCAATGTATGGTGAATTTAACACCCAAGATGGATCCTCGGGCGAGGTTAACATATGTTTTCCTACAAAGTGGAGCCTTTGGAGCTCGTGAGCACGACATTTCGTACTCCCGGGCCGCCATAAAGGCAAGCTCTCGTGACTTCACGGTGGAGGCCAAATTCACGAGGTCGGCTCTACAGTGAGATCACTCAACTCCCGCCCACGGCGGAGGAATCATCCTTGCACCGCCCGATGGTTCTTTGGCGGATGTGCGTGGGCGGAGCTTCATGCAAAGCGGGCAGCGGAGCGGGCATCCTCCTCCTCGGCCCGGACAAGCAAGAAGTGACCTCGCCTCGGTTTACCTTCCCAACCACAAACAACGAGGTGGAGTCTGAGCGGCGATCTCGGGACTCCGCGCATAAAATTGAAAGTGGACAAGGTCCGGATCTTGAGATTCCGGTCGTGGTAAACGGTCCTAAGCGGAATCTGAGGCCAGGAGGATCGAATGAAGCAATACTCGAGAAGCGAAGGAGATCTTGACCTCATTCGGTACTTGATATTCATCGAATCCCACGAGGGAAAGCAGCCGGTGGCGTCTCGGCAAGTTAGTGCGTCATCAACAAGTCCAGTGGAGGAGGTTCATTCCGAAGCATCGCGAGTCCACATCGGCATCATCACCGAGATAGAGCCGAACGGATGTCTCCCATAAAGGCCTATCCGGAAGATGGCGCCTTGCCTCAAGATCGGCTCGAAGCCAAAAGATGATGGTGAAATCCCAAAAGTACCTCACACATGAGGCGTTCTCTGAGGAAGTCTTATCTTCAACCCTCACGGTGACTCGGACGGAAGAAGCCGACCACGTACTCAATGAGATTCACGGAGGGTCTTGTGGAAGTCACATCGGTGTGAGCTCTCTCAAAGAAGGCGTTGAGGTCGGGATATTCTTGGCCCACCTCATCCAAGATTCGGCCGAGCTCGTCAAAAGTGTCAGTGCGACTTCACTCCACGATCAACAAGCTACCCGGACCAATCTAAGCGACCCTACGAGTCCGTGGCCTTTCATGCGTTGGGGATCGACATCGTGAGGTCCGTTTGACCGAGCACGGTCGGCCGATACTTAGTCGTGGCGTGAGACTACTTCACAAAATGGGTTGAGCGAGCCACTTCGAGCCTCACAAGCGGGGAGGATTCGGACCTTCGTGTGGAAGAGCATAGTTTGCCGCTTCGACATACCGCATATCTTGGTCTCGGACAGCGGCACCCGGTTAGATCGACAAAACTTTGAGGAATGATGCGAAGAGCTCCGGATCGACGGCGTTTCACCTCGATCGCACACCGCAGGAAAATGGTCGACCAGGGTGACGAACCGCACGATCGCACAAGGATTGAAAAGAGGTTAGGCCGAGCTAAGGCGATTGGGTTGAAAATCTCCCTCAAGTCCTCGGTCTACAGACAACACCTCGGACTTCGCATGGAGAAACCCCTTCGGCTTGGTCTCACGGGACCGAGGTGTCATACCGCGTGAGATCGGCGCACCGAGCGCGCACTCTTCACTTCGACCCGAGCGGGAGCGAGGAAGACCTACGTGTCAACCTTGATGCTCTCGGAGAAGCAGGCTCTCTTCAAACGAAGCCAAATCTGAGGGCCGGTGCGGCGGTACTACAACAAAAGGGTAAAAGCCGCCACACTCCAAGTAGGCGACCTCGTCCTCTGAAATAATGAAGCCAGGTGAGGCCGGCGTCTTAACAAGCTAGATCCGACATGGGAAGGTCCATACCGCGTTCATGAGGACCTCGGCAAAGGGCTATAAGCTCGCTCACTTATCCGGTGCACTTATCCCCAGACACGGCATATCACTCATTTGAGGAGGTACTTTACATAGCTTTGATTTGGATCGACATCATGTTAGACCTCTTATTGCTTTGCCAAAGTGCGATGTTATTTACTTCTCAATAAAACATTTGTTTTTACGAATAAGTATTTCACTGTCTCATCTTATGCTTATGTGCACATCCGCTCTCAATAGGATAACACATAAATAACCTTCTGAGGACGCCCTCACGAAGATGACAAACCCACTAAGTAGGGTATTGCTCAACTAAGCGCGCACCGCACCGCAGATTACTCATTGAATTGAGCGTCTCGGTGCAAGGCATACTGGACTACTCATTAAGTTGAGCGTCTACATGCAAGCATACTGATTACTCATTAAGTTGAAACATCTACATGCAAGCAGCGTCCACATCGGATCTCGTCAAATTACACCCTTTATTTGGGAAGATATACGTCAGATACAATCTAAATACATTTACGACTAAAACCAAGTCCTAAGCTATATTTGTACCCCTCGAGGGGGAAAGTATACACTTCGGTACAAAGTCTAAATACATTTATGACTAAATACAAAGTCCTAAGCTATATACAACTCATTCGGGCTTCCGAGCTCCGCTCCGGTGGGACTCACTAAAGCTGCACCAATTCTGAACAAAGTCTCCAGGTCGGCGGTGAACACCCGGAACGAACTCGGTGCCCTCCACCCAATCGATGAGGTCGGCACCACCACGACCTGCTCCAGGTGCACTTCGAGCCGGCACAGATGGGTCCCGACCTGAGGAGGGCATTCCTGGAAACGAGGCCGCACCCGAGGTCACACCTCGGCCCCTTGAACTTGACGCCTGGCCAGGGTTCCGACCTCGCCCCCGACCCGCCGCCTCCTCTCGCCGACTGAGGTCCCTGCGCCCACTCGCCGGGACCGCCTCAGAACTCCCTCTCACCGGACCCATCAACCGAAGCACTTCGGCATGATCGGCGTAGCCGCCCTCCTCCTCGGGTTCTTCTATTATTACATCAGTGGAGCCCGCTGCGGACTCGGCTTGAAATTTGGAGGCGTCGTTCTGGACGAGCTCATACATCTGGATATATTTCACAATGGAGCCGAGGCAGTCTTTAAAACTTTTACTATTGGGCCCCTCTTCATCCCTCAGCACCATGCCTTCGGTGAGCAAGCTCTGGACTCGATCATCGGCTTCTGATATGGTAACTCCACTAGATCGGTGGATCACCCTTTCATACTCGGCGTGCTCCTCCGAGATCCGAGCTAGCTTCTCTGTCGTCAGCTCGAGCTGCTCCTCACATTGTATCAGGCGTCCCTGGGTCAGTTCGGCAGACCGGCTCCTCCAAAACAACACCTCTTCGTCCCTCTTAGCCAAGGCACCTCGGACCTCCTTTAGCTTGGTCAGCAATTCATGATCGAGTCCAAGGTATTGAGATGTGGAGTGCTATAAATAAAGAGACAACACACGTTTCAGAAGGTTGTAACTTTTATTATTCAAAAGTGGAAATTTTACAAGGCTCAGGATCCTATCGACCCCGACAATTCAACCTATTACATTAGGTCCATTGACCTCAGGCTCTACGTCGGGCTCACCGGCCTCCTGCTGCACTTGCTGCTGTTGTTGCGCAAGGCCCCCTTCAGAAGGAAGCTCCGAGCTCGGTTCCTCCTCCTCCTCCTCGGCTTCGGCTCGCACCTCGGCAAGAAGCTCCTGGAGTTCAGGATCTTCGTCCTCCTTGCACTGAGCAACGGCCTCCGTCGTCAGAAGGGAGGAGCTGGACGCCAAAGCCTCCAACACGGGGAAGGACCGGACCCCGGAGATCACCTGGGCGTACGCCTTATTCAGCTCCCGAGCGGTGACCTCGACCCAACCATGCTTGACCTTGTCAAAGTCAGGCATGACGGCCGCTAACTCCTCCAGATGGTCTGATACCACCTTGGGCTTAAGTACGGCGACCAGGTCGGCAACGAAGGCCGAGAAGCTCTCCGACTCGATGAGCTTCTTGGCAAAGACCCTCAACATTGGCCCCGATCGGCGAGCTAGCCCCTCTCGCCTGCGAGCTCCTTCTTCGGCCGGCCGCCTCCGCGTGCCTCCTCGAGCTCCCCTCGGGCGACCTCCAGTGCCCAAGCCCTCTTCTTCAGGGCGGTCTCAGCAGCAACCTTCGCGGCCTCAGCCTCCACCTCGCCGCGGCCACGGCGGGATCGCCCGCCAGCGAAGAAGCAAGCTCGCCCAGGCGCCTCATCGGGTGAGCTCTTAGCAATGAACCCGGTGGCAAGTTGCAGGTCCCCAGCAGCACGTTGCAGGACCCCGATCACCGAGTTCACATCCTAAAAAAAGTAACACAAGTTAACACCGATCGCAGAGCGGATAAAGCCAGATGTGGAAGGAATTTGTACCTTGGGGAGGGTGCGGCCAGTGGAGGCCGGCACCCATACTCGGCGAGCTGAGTCTGCGTCTCCGGCTCCGGGCTTGACTCCGCAGAGGCCCGTCATCACCGATCTGATTGTCAACCTTCTTGGGGCTTGGCGATTATCACGCCTTGCCTTTTTCTTCGGAGGCACCTTGCTCGGCGATCGTGAGCCCTTCTCTTGCTGCGTCAGTTTCACTGCATGACAGAAGAAAGTCGCATTAGCACAGCAAAATCATATTTATAAGGAGTAAGAAGAAGAAGGTGCCCTCACCAAGCTCGGGCCCCGACCCTGGGGCCTTCGACCTGTGAACTCTCAGTCCGGCCTTATTCAGGTCGTCCTCGGTGAACCCTACGGAGACTTCACCTAGCATGTTGAGTTGTTTCTCACGTGGCGGGGTTTCACTTTGGATCCCTCATCCTACCCAACCCCATTCGTGCCTTGGGTACCGTCGACCCAGAAGAAGTATTTACTCGCCACGCAACACTTTAGAAGGCGACTACCTAAACGGCCGCCAGGGTGAAAATAATATACACCCCGTGGTCTTGTTAATCGAAAAAGCGCATCAAAACCTCAAAAGAAAATTCTCGCTATGTCAGAAGTGGGAAAGCCCCATCCCATTCTTGACCTAATAGAGTTTGGGGTGAGCGGCAAATAGGAATTTGGAAATATTCTGGATATGCTTGAGAAAAATGGGGCTAGGGAGAATCTTAGACCCGCCTAAGGGCATCTACATACACCGTCAAAAAACACTCCGGGGGAGCCAAAGCCCGGTCACGGGGTCCCGGTAGGCACCACCAGGCATCCGCGGCAGATGGCACTTCATCCTACTTTGAGTACTTGCAACGGTCGAGGCGATCGACATCCCGACCTTATGCACATCCACGCAGAAGAAAATGGTGGAACCTAGCGCTAATGCCTAAGGATTTACCCGCAAAATCATAGCACATATAGTCCCTAATATCTACTTCACTATCGGAGAAGAAGAAGAGCGGCGGAAGGAAGTCATACTTACTTTTTAAATGGTGGGTTATCGCGTCTTGGTGAGCCGGATGGATTTTGAGAACTCGAAAGTCCGAGTTTTCTTTTTGCTGGAGCGATGGGAGAAGAAAGTGAGCAGTTTCCTTATTAGGGCCTATTTATAGTACGAATGGCCGCCCAAATTGCCGTTTCAACTTCCCCGTGGTCGATTGCAATTTGATAAGGAGGAGCAGCGCCGCGCTTTCGATCCCCACCAACCGTCGGGCGCAAGTGGCGTGATCAACGCTACCGACAAGCGGTCCAATCGTGCAATCATCACTCGACTCGGATCTCGGCATCGCACTTACATACGACGTCGTCACTCTCGAGTTGGATCTCATCACTCTGACCTCGGGCCTCGGTATCTTCCAGAATGGATAACGCTAACCAGCTCGGTCCTCGGAATCATCCAGAATGGTTTCCATCCAGATCGGATCTCGGTATTACTTAGGCCGACGCCGCTTTCCAGGTTGGACCTCAACATCCCACTGCAGGATATCTCTGTCCCGGGACAGACGACTCAGTTTGGTCCTCGACAAGCGGCGCATGCCCAGAACGCCAGACCGTCAAACTCAGTTCGGACCCCATCTCGGCCTCCAGATGCATGACCGCCTTCGCCACCTCGGCATTCTCTTGACGGATATCGCCACCCAACTTCGAGCGACTCAGTTCGGAACGTGGCAAACAGTCCAATTCGATCCAGAACGGCAAACCGTCTACCTCAGTTCGGATCCAGGCGAACCGATCAAACCCTGACATCAAAGAGACCGAAAACCTTCGACAACAACCTCACCGAGCAACATCCCACCTCGGCCAGCGCATTCTTCACCTCACTTCGGCACGGCCGTTCCTCGACTATTCGGGGGCTATGATGGATATGACCCAACCGCCAGCTCACCGACAGCCCAAACGAAGTGGGCACGGGTTAATAACATTACGCGGTTAAGCGAACCCATCCTCTAAACCCTAACCAGCCTCCAAACCCTAATAAGGCGCCACCATACACGGAAGGCTAATAGTCCCTACAGTGGAAGGCTAAGAGTCCCTATTTATCACCACGGTTCTCAATACGAGTGGTTTACAAACCGCGTAAGATGATTGGTCAACGATAGCAAATGTTAAGGAACTGCAGGAACCTTATCACCTGCCTCGACGTATCTTCATGCATTCTATCACCTCATCCCAAAGTTCCGTAAGCTCTTGGAAATCGGCGCCTATTGCTCCTGCTCACTTCCATATCATCTGGCAACCACATAATGATCTCGAAACAATCGACAAACCCTGAATCACAGTCTTATTACTTACCGTAGGATGGTGGATGCAATATTCAAAGATCACATCGGGAGATCGTCGAGGTCTACGCCGACGACATCGTAGTCAAAGTCGAAACGGAGAGTCACTGATGACCTCCTGCACCATCCTCCGCCAACCTCAAACTCAACCCCGTAAATGTACATTTATGGTGAAGACCTAAAGTTCTTAGATGCTGGGTTTTCGTGAGGGCTCAAGGCCAATCCCACCAAGGCAAGGCAAGGTTTCGATATGCAAAGCCAAGGACCATCCGTGAGATCCACAAACTCACCGGTGCCCAGCCGCCTACAGATTTATGTCTCGAGCCGAGAAGCCTCCCCTTCTTCAAGATCCCGAGGAGAGCTCCCTGACTGCGCCTCGCGTGAAGAACACCAGCCGCCAAAGTCGGGGAGTACCTGCCGACCGCCGACCCCCGTCCGCCCGGCAAGGCGAATCCTCTCTATATCCGCCGGCCTGACGAGGCCATCAGCCGCAGACTGGTACGAGATGAGGCTGGACGACAACTCCCCATCTATTTTATCACCGAGCTCAAAGGACCGAGACAAGGTACACCTGCCTCGTAAACCCCTTCACCTGGTCACGGCACCGAGGTCATCATACCGCCGAGATCGGCCAAGCCCGCTGCGACTCTTCACTTCGACCGTGCCAGAACGAGGAAGACCTGGCCAACCTCGACGCCTCGGAGAAGCACGAGCTCGCCTTCATAAACGGGCCAAGTACAAGGCCCGTGTCGCATTTGCATTACAACAAAGGGTCAAAGCCTCAAGGCCCAAATAGGCGAACTCGCCCTATGAAATAATGTGAGCCAAGAGTGCCGAGGCCTTAACAAGTCGATCCGACACGGAAGGCCCATACCGCTGCTCACGAGGACCTCCCTGCAGCGGGCTTACATGTCGGCTCACCTCCTGGCACTTATCCCTAACTTGGCACATTACCCATTTAAGGAGGTGTTTTACATAGCTTCGATTACCCATTAAGGTCGGCATCATGTTAGTCCCTTAATTGTTTTGCCAAAGCACGATGTTGATTACATGTTCAATAAAACATCCTGCTTTTCTAATGAATATTTCACTGCCTCATACATATGTGAACATCTTGCATTAACGACTATAAACCGAGTACCAAGCCATATACAAGTCAACCGGCTTCCGAGCTTGTTAATACCCCTTTATCCGGGAAAATATGCACTCCGTGATACAAGATAAATACATTTACGACCAAAACGAAGTCCTAAGCTATGTTTGTACCTCTCAAGGGAAAATATACACTTCAAACGAGTCTAAATACATTTATATCTACATACAAAGTCCTACACTATACATAGCCTCATTCGGCTCCCTGCCCGCCGCCAGATCGCCAGACCGCCGTCGCACCAATTTTCTACAAAATCTCCAGCCGACGGTATGCTCGAACGAACTCGGTGCCTTCAACCGGCCGATAAGGCCGAATCACCACGGCCCGCCCCCGGCGCCGGCACGGGCTCTGAGGCAGCCTGATTGCAAGCATCGACCTGTGGTCACCTTCACCCGCCTCCCGGACACTTCGGTGGCGCAGCGCCAAGACGGCATTCCGGAGTGGGGATGCACCAGAGGTCACACTCGACCGGACACCGGCCGAGAGTCGCCCCTACCCGCCGCTTCTTCCCCGCCGACCTGAGGTCCTGGGCCGCCCCGCCTCCCGCAGGATCGCCCAATGATCCGCCCCACCGACCCATCAACCGAGCACTTGCATGATCGAGTAGCCGCCTCCTCTCGTGGGTTCTTTATGATCGGTCCGGAGCTCCGCCAGCCTCGCCGCCGGCGGCATGCGCTGCTTATGACGATATCATACATCTCCATATACTTCACGACTGAGTCGACACAAGTTTGAACTTTGTCGCTGGGCCCTCCTCATCCTCAAGACCATACCTCGCCAAAGAAGCTCAACTCGGCCGCCGCCCGGATATGGTAGTCCCACCACCAAGGATCGCCTCTCAGACCAGATGCTCCTCCGACACCCGAGCTAGCCTCTCCGCAGCCGGGCAAGTCGCCTCACACCGCATCAAACGCCTCGATAGCGCGGCAGATAAGTCCGCCTCGACTCTGGCCCCGTGACCTCAACTTCGTGGCCTCGCTTCACCAGAGGCGGCCACTTCCGATCGCCCTCGCCCAACTTCCTCTTGTGTCGTCAGACGGCCGAGCCGACTTCCATAGTGGCTAAAACTGGGTCACCTGCACCAGCCTCCAGAAAGCACCTCTTCGTCCTTCTCACCAAGGCGCCTTGACCTCTTTAACTTGGTCAACAATTCATGATCAAGTCCGAGCCATTCAGTGTGTGGAGTATCAGAATAAACAAGACAACACAAATTTTAAAATGATGCGCTTATTACTCAAAAGGAAATTATTACAAGTGACCTGTGGTCCCATCGACCCTGCAGCCTGTTATTACATCAGTCCATCGACTCAGCCTATGGCCGGTCTCGCTGACTCTCGATGCCTCCTGCTGGCCACCTCTCAAATGGAGCTCCAACCCCGCCTCCTCCTCCGCCTCCGCCTCCTCCTCCTCGCCCGCCCGCACCTCGCCAGCGAGCCCCGGCTCATGATCTTCGCCCTCCTCAGACCGGGCGATGACCTCAGCAGTCAGAGGGTGAGCCGATGCCGAGCCTCCAAAGACCGGAAGGAGCCAGCCCCGAGATCACCCGGCGTAAGCTTTGTCCAGCCTCTCCGAGGTCGACCTCGTCCACCCATGCCGACCTTATCGGTCGCATGGCGACCGCCAGCTTCCTGTGTGATCCGACACCACCTTCGCTTCAAAGACGGCGGCAAGATCGACAATAAAAGCCGAGAAGCCTCCGACTGATGAGCCTGGCTGGCAAAGGCCCCCGCTAGTGGTCCCCGGCCGGGCCACCAGACCTCCTCGTCCGCGAGGTCCTTCTTCGCCCGGCCAGCTCCTCCTTCGCTCCTCGACCCAAGGCCTCCAATGCCCCAGGCTCTTCTTCAGGCGGCCTCAGCAGCCCTCCCGCCTCGTGGCCTCGGCGGCCTCCGCCGCCTCGCAGCTGACACGCGGTCTCGGCTCGCAAGCGGCAAGCTCCCGCTTCAGCCAGACGGGCCGAGCTCAACAAGAAGCCCAATGATGACCAGCAGCTCCTCAAAGAACGCTACCTGCAAGGCCCCATCACCGAGCTCCCACCCGAAAAGAAGCACAAGTCAATAACCGATCGCAGCGAACAAATCTAAATATGAAAGAACCTATGTACCGGGAGGGTGCGGCCAAACTTGGGCGGCACTCAGACTCAGGCCCCGAGGCCGAGACTCGATGCCGGTTGACCCCCCCGAGGCCCACTCATCACCTGGCCCATGCTATCGACCTCTTCGGCCCCTAGTAGGTCCAGCCCACTGCTTCTTCTTCGCCGGCCTCGCCCGGCGATCGTGAGCCCGCCCGCCCTACCAACCTCATCGCATCACAAGAGAAAGACACATTAGCACAAAGAAAATCGAACGATAAGGACTAAGAAGATGGGGATGCCTCACCCCATCCGCACTTCCCGGTCCCGACGCTCCGACCAGAACACTCACCGCCTTCTTCAGTCGCCCCTGTAACTTATGGATAAGATCTCACCAAGCTGCACAAGACCTCCTCCATATGGCCCAAGGGCTTAATTTTCTGTCCGCCATCGCATCGATACCCCACTCATACCTCGGGCGCCCATCACCCAGAAAGAAATACCTATTCTCGCCAACGGGACACCTGGAGGGACGCTACCTTAATTTCAGCCGGGTGACAAATAGTACACCCTCCTATGGTCTTCACGCTAAAAAAGATCAAGACCTCAAGGACAACTCCCAAGCAATGCCATAACAAGAGAGCCCCACCCCACCAACGACCTAATGGAATTCGAGGTCAATCGACAAACAGGATCTGAAATACTCTTGAAGGCTAAGATAAACGGATGAGGGTACCTAAGACCCGCCTCAAACTATCTACATAAATCAGAATAAACCTCCGGAGGGCTATCGCCTATCATCCGGATGCAGCAGACACCACCATGCCTCCTCCGGATCCGATTCCTCACAACTTCAAAAAGTTCCTCCAAAGTCAAACCCGACCTCGCCACGCCCACCCTCAACCCATCCCATACCGAGGATACCGGCGGAACCCTAGAGCTCAGCCCTATGGACCTACCCAAACCATTGTAGCACATATAATCTTTTACGGGAACTCACGCCGTAACTGAGGCGAAAATGGAACTTTCAGAGCGAGAAGAAGATGAAGAAAACATACTTACTTTTTAGGCGAGTATATGGCTCCTTCAAATAAGATCGTGATCAACTCGTAGAATTTCTCGTAAATTTTCTCTCTAATTTTTAAGTCAAGAGGAAAGTGAACAGTTGCCTCTTTTGCGCCTATTTATAAGACTAGGGCGCCCGCAAATTGCCGCTTTAAATTCGACACGTGCCTACACGTGATTGGACGTGGGTACACGCGCACGCTGCTCGAGTACCCAACTACCACTCGACGCGTATGACGACGCCAGATAAGATGGACCGCCACCGACCTAGCAATCATCATACGGACCCCGGCTGCCTCCAGATGGCGGGCCTGTGTCGCACCCGTCCTGATCTCATTAACGATCGAACAACGAAAAGCCTGGTGTTCTTTATCGCTTTCATAAATCTCGCACACTCACTTAACCGCATTTATCAAGAAGAAACCTTAGGAAATTCTCCATAAATTCATCAACGGAGTCTTCTTTATCGCTACCCGAGCAAGCGAAAGCGGAGGCGAACTTGATGATACGCTCGGAGCAGGAGGTTCTCCGCTGGAAAGTGAAAAGAGGTACTAGGGCTTCGCAAAATGCCACGCAGAATTCGGTATTTATGGATGACCGACACAAGCCAATGAAAATTCATGAAAATGAGAAGGATTTGTATAATACATAAAAAGAAGGTTTAACATGCTTGACATGTGGTAACTTACATTTAGTGTACCACATGCGGTATCCCACTTTGTAATTCAAGCAGCATGTTTCGCCAAATTCTTAAACAAAGTTTTGCAATTTCAGCACTACGGCCTACAAAAAAAATGAGGTATGATGAAGGTATGGTATTCTCAATTTTTATTTTTATTTTGTATTTTGTCGAATAATATAAAATTTACATTCTGTTTATTCTTATAACCTTTTCCATGTCTTTTCTTTTATTTATTTTTCTGCATTTTCTCAAAAATATAAAATTTACACCCTTTTGGTGCTTAGTATATTAAAAGATGGTTTTGGTGTCAACTACATTGAAGAAGAAGCAAGAGATGGGGTATCCTGGAGACCAAATTGATGATCGTGCTGACGAAGACTAAAATGCCCCTAGCACGTTAATAATACACACATCAATAAATATATGCTTAATCTCATGATTATGCACATAATTAATCTAAACCACTAGATTTAGTATTATTTAGGATTCACATTAGTCATTTTTTTAGTGTAAATGATATTTTATACTTTTCTTCAATGTAAATGATACTTAAATAAATGATATTTTTCTCTAAGTGATATTTTTCTTAATAACAAATGATACTTTTATCCGTCTACACGATGCGGGCGAATATACATGAATTTTTGTGTGTATATATATGCATACACACATGAATTCAATATTGCAATGTTTTAGTTTTTATCTAAGATCAACACAATATTAATTATATACAAGAATATAATATTAAATATTAATTGATAAGAAAATAATATGCACGTATCTCCACAATCTTTACATGACACGTAAAGATTGGGTTTTGGGACTCATTCTCCACAATTTTGGGAGTCCATGATCTCTGATCTTTTCCATTAAAGGGCATATATATCTATATATAGGCATGCATGCATGCAAGGTTTTAATTAGTTTCAATTATTTCTGCTCACTTATGCAGCAAAAGGCGGAGGAAGTGAAGAACTCCCACCGCGAGTCAGCCGCGCACCACCAACTTCCCCACACCGATTCATAGAGGGTCTCGTCGCCCGAAACCACCATGGACGGCCGCACGTACAGCTCCGTTCATCGCTTTACTGCAGGTCTCATTGGTTTTTCCCTTCTTATGGCCATCAATGCTGAAAATCACCATGATGAAGTTGGTAAGATATCAAATTGATATTATATATTATTGCTGTAATTATTTTGGGGCCCCGATATTAGCAAATTACCATAAATATTGATGAAAACATATTGATCGTTGAATATCGTATAATTTTAATAAAAAGGGGGTGTGTTAGTCTTACATGGTTGATGCTTGATATTAAATGTCTTAAATTCGAATTCACAGTGACATTGTTTTTAAAAATTTTGCATTAATTGAGAAAAATTAAAAATAAATAAATAAAAAGAATTGAGGATGTTATAAATTAAAACATTTTAAAGTTTTGTCAGTTATCCTAATAAAAAAATTGAGTATGTTTTGATTATAAATTAAAACATGATCTAGCTGTAATGTTTTAAAAGATTTGTTCGTTAGTTCTTTCCGAAAAGATTTGTTCGTTAGTTCTTTCCGACAATTATTCTTGTCAAAGGAAAGCTCTCCCTCCGAGTCCCATACACAGCCAATGAGAATGTGAGTATGATAATTCAAAACGGCATGAGAATATGAGAAGATAAATCACGGTAACTTAACGGATAAGTAGCTAGAGTAACTCAATGGTTAAGTAGCTAGGATGATCTTTGTATAATGATCGCAAGGAACCACCTTAAAGAATACGACTGTTAGGACTCGATCCTCGATCATTGTCTCAAATCTTCTAGCTTTTAATCAACTGACTAAGCTAAACTCGTGGGAGTGTGAAAGAAAATATTGTTATCCTTTCTTTATTATTTCATGCATACACAATTTTTTAACCCCATGAGTTTCTTTGCAGTATAGTTTGGAGGGGTTTATGATTATTAATTTTGTTGTTGTTATTTAATTAGTCCTTTTAAGATTGAAATTAAACTATCAAGTCCTAAACTAAAATACTAAATTCAATACAAAACAGAGAATTCTGATTATCGTTTCAAATATTGTTAGAAGTGACTCGTAAATATTTCGTAATTACAGAGAAGGAACATGAATTCACGTATTTGAGCAATTCTTCGAAGGGACCAGAACACTGGGGAAGTCTGAAAAAGGAATGGGAATTATGTTCAATTGGAATGTTTCAATCCCCGATCTATATTCTCGAGGAAAGAGTTCTGGTAACATCTGAAATTGGGAAGTTGGGAAGAAAATATATAGCAGCTCCTGCTGTACTGAAAAACAGGGGACATGCCATCATGGTACGACAGCATCTGATTCACATTATATTGCTTTTGAGAATCTGTAAATAACTGGAGTTGAGAAGAATCTTGAACTGTTATTTGTATGATTAGGTTGAATGGAATGGATATGCCGGAGGCGCCTACCTCAACGGCAAGATGTATAATTTACTACAGTGTCATTGGCACACCCTCCGAACATACCATCGGAGGACGAAGGTTTGGTGAATGAAAGAAATAAATGATTGATAATAGAGAATATCTGGTGTGCTCTTTCGAGGAAAAGGGGTTTAGACTTGTGATATTGCAGGTACGACTTGGAAATGCATATGGTTCATAGCAGCTCTCAAGGGGAGTTTGCTGTGATTGCTATTTTGTATGTTTTAGGACATCCTGATCCTTTTCTTGACAAGGTTAGTGAAGAAGGGCTCGAATCCTCATCATTTCAAATCATGATAACTTTTTTCTTTAGATACCTATATATCTTCATGATCCAATTATGAATTTTCAATTTCTTTTGAAATCGATATTCAGTGATCATCTTAGATAGTGTTTGGCTGAGCTTATAAACTCTTTAAAACAGCTTATAAGATGTTTAGGAGCTTATAAATTGTTGCAAAGTGTTTGACAAAATAAATTCATAAACAACTTTTAAGCTGTGAAAATAAGCTACAACAGCTTATAAGCTCCCCTAAAAATAAGTTGGTCAATCCTAACTTATTTTTTCATAAACTTATAACAACCATGAATTTACCAAAATAACTTTATTATATTTTGTTATTTCCTACACATACACTATCAACTTTACATCTCGTCAATTTTATCTCTTTAACTATGATTTTTCTCTCTAACTTATAAGATTAATTATCCAAACACTTTAACAACTTATAGGCATTTGAGACATTACCTCTTATAAACTCTTAAAACATCTTATAAACTCTTGGAACTTATAACCTCTCTAAAATAAGCTTAGCCAAACACCCCCTTAGTCTGAGATGAAATATTATCATATGCAGGTTTTAGCAAATATCAATGATTCAACAAAATATGAAGAAGAAATTGATTTGGGCGTTGTTAATCCACTGGAGATCAAGTTTGGAAGTAGAAAATATTTTCTATATTTTGGTTCTCTCACAGCTCCTCCATGCACAGAAGGTGTTTCTTGGACACTGCTCAAGAAGGTCAGTACTCTTGTTATTTTTCAAGACGTCGATAGTTTCGATTCAAATCACATTTCACATCGTATTTCAATGTCTTTAGTATTTTGTCAAGCGATATGAATATTTTATCTACTTGGTCTATCTTAGTAGTAAATAATAAATGGCATGATATATGATGATAGAGGTTGGATCCAATGAGAACTCGTATATTTTTGAGAATCTGAGAATTATGCATATACGTAAAAAGTTGATGAACAAAATCTATAAAGTTGTGTACAAAGAAAATATTCTAAAATTGTTGAACAACAAAACAATTTTAGAAAGTTTTCGTTATGTACAACTTTATACCGTTATGTGCATCATCTTTACATGTCTTATGCATGGTTCGTAAAAAAGATATAATTCTCATTTGATCCACTCTCTACGTGACATTCTTATACATGTCATGCCCGTTAACTATTTTGGATTCTCAAATTTTTGTTGCTCTTTTTTTAGGTGAGAACAACATCAAGGGAGCAAATTAAAGCACTGAGGAAAGCTGTTCATGATGTAAGTATTGCATATGAATTTAGACAGTGTGTGATGAAGTCGTAAAAATTTAACATTCGGTTTAGTTTTTGAAAGTAAATAATTTTCATCATTTTTTTTAATAATAAATTAGTATGAGAAAATATAAGGTCCTATAGACTTGAGGACCTTAAGTGGCGCTTGAGATTATATATATCACTTTCTGCTGTCCAACTTTCAACTTTTTAGTTTTTCTTCAATTTCATTTCACGTATTTTGATTTGATTATATCTTAGCATATGAAATTTTTTAGTTATAAATATCAATTAGGACTCATCAATATATTATAATATTCTTTTATTTTTATAATGTACTATTAAAATGATATAATATTTTTAATTAGTTAATAAATATTGACAAGATTATAATATGATTTTCTATTTTTTTGTAAATTAGGGTTTCGAAGATAATGCAAGGCCGCTTCAACCTCTCAATCATAGATCCATATTCATGTATCGCCCTGGTCATCAATGAAAGATCTTAGTGGAGAATCAATGCATTCTTGCATGTATGCAATGTTTTATATTCTATTCTTTCGATCTAATAATTTTTTTATTTGGTCTTATGGATTTTAGCGTAATAGAGTTATTTAGTTATGCTTCATTCCCAATGAAGATGAGGAGAAATCTATAATTATCGCATGGAGTCACATTTTAAAATTATTTTGTTATTTGTAAAGTAATTCACGAATCACACAAAAGCAATGCATTTACAATAACTAAACCTAAATAGTGTTTGTAGGTGAACCCATTCACAGGTCTTCTCCTATATATTTCAAAAAACAAGATTATACATCAATCGAGCTATATTTTTGGAGTTTACATGTCAAGATCACTCCAGCCTGGCCCAATCCAATTTGTGATAATTAAACATGTAATTAAACCACGAGCTTGAGCGATCGATATAATTTTTGGGATGCCTAATTTCTTACTAATCAAAATCAAAATATTTCAAACTAATATTGCAATTTGGGACAAAATCTGTGCATTGTTTGACTATTAACTAGGGGTGGCTAATCGGGTCGGTCGGTACCTACCCGAAAAAATCGAATACCGACCCGGTTTAAACGTAATGGCCACCGACCCCAGAAAATTCGAATACCGACTGAATACCGACTTCGGATTCAGTGTATTCAAATTATCGTTATTATGTGAAACTTATATAATATATAAATTTCACATATCAATATTCAATGTAGACATACTATTGGTATTAAAGTTGGGCTCCCTTCATTACCGGGTGGTCGTGTGTTCGAAACCTCAAACCCAACCTTAATCTATTTTTATTTTTTTACTATTTTATTGTTATTACGGTAAATATTAGTAT
This sequence comes from Salvia rosmarinus, assembly GCA_036937905.1. NCBI lineage: Eukaryota > Viridiplantae > Streptophyta > Magnoliopsida > Lamiales > Lamiaceae > Salvia > Salvia rosmarinus. The sequence goes on from JAODLM010000256.1 coordinate 26,147, forward strand.
ATGATTAGGTTTTCTTGTTACGTAAATGTGATCCACCGCCATGAGCCACCTCCAACAATTTGTTCTTCCCAACTCCACCCACACAACAATTTGTTATCTTCCCAACTTCTTCTTCGTAAATATGATCCACCGCTGAGCTACCTCCAACAATTTGTTCTCTTCCCAACTCCACCCACACAACAATTTGTTCTCTTCCAACTCCACCCACACGCGGCTTTCCTAAAATTATAGCATATATACTGCACAAAATTAATTTCTCAACCACATATACGCATCAATACACACACACATTTTGATTCAAAAGATTAATTGAAAAATCTTACGAAGTGAAGGCGAGCGTGAGTGGTCGCCTCCCGATCGCCAGTGAGTGTCGCGACTCGCGGAGCGCGAGCGCACGGTGCGAGCTTGAGCTCGGCGCAGCTGAGCTAAGCGGCGCGACGACGGAGAGGCGAGAGGGAGGCGTCGAGACCAGACAGCAGAGAGAGGACGCTATGGAGTGGTGGTGTTGTTTGTTGTAGTGTTGTGTACTTGTATTTGTTGGGACTTGAGAAATGAAATGAGAAAGAACGAAGAACGGAGAGAGAGAGCGAGAAGAGGCAGAAGAGAGAATAAGTTAGAAAATTTGGGTTCAATTAAAAATTCTGGGTATTCGGGTATCTTGACATTAAACATTATACCCGATACCAGAATATAATCAAGAATACCGACCGACCCGAGACCCGATTTTGGGTAATCATTACCTATACCGATAATTTTGGTCGGGGTATGCACCAGAATGAACACCGGTTAGCCATACTACTAACACTAAATTTATTGATCCGTCTCCGAAAAAAGTTTAATTTGTAACGGGTTTCAACTTATAAAGTGAACTTTTAGTAAAATAAAACCTACTATAAATTATTTATACAAAATATCAGATAAGTTTAATACCAATTTTACTATACTGGATTATATTAATCATTATATTATGACCTCAACTATTGTGTTCGTGAAATTGCCAAAACTTTGATTATGAAATTCTATGTCAGGTTTTCATAGCTAATAAATATCTCGTATATTGCTTATTGTACTAATTATTATTTAGTGACATCATAAAGATATACATAATATGCATTATTTAAAGCGAACTACAATTTATAATATGAACATGTAATATATGTATATATATCAACAATTTTTTCGAAACCTCTTAACAGAAACTCCATTAGTTTATGTTTATCGTGATCGACATTACAAAAACAACCACGGCATAAATTATTCATAAAAATTTAAATTGTTCTTAGTAAATTGAAAACATAAACTTTTCAACTGTCAATAACCATAAACTTGATTTAGGGGGTGTTTGACTGAGATTATAAGCTCTTTAAAACAGTTTATAAACTGTTTAAGAGCTTATAAACTCAATCAATGTGTTTGACAAATTAAGCTTATAAGCTCTATTAAAAAAAAGCTCCAAAACCCAACTTATTTTTTAATGATCATATAAATTACAACAAAATTATAAAAATAACCCTGATATATTTTCTTATTTTCATGTTTACACTTGTTATCCAAACACTTTAATATCTTATAAGCTCTTAATACACCATATCTTATAAGTTCTTAAAACAACTTATAAGATGTTGGAGCTTATAAGCTTTCTAAAATAAGTTTAGCGAAACACCCTCTTATTCCTACATTTCATTCTAAAATTAGCAAATAGTCCACCCGTCCCATTCGTATTTGAAGTGTTTGACTTTTTTTCTTTTAAGTTATTATATTTTAAATGTTAGATTCAATTTTAAGAAATAATTATATCTTTAAAAAATATGAATCATATTCATTTTTTCCTCTTTAATTATTTTATACTTTTTCTTTAAATAGTTATGTCCAAAAGAATTGGAAGGAAGTAACAATTTTTTGATTTTCCAATATTCATACCTTTCTCAAAAGTGTCGCATTATTATTCCTAGTAAAACATCCTTCAGAAACAGGGGGGAAATTTGCTAAGAAGAAGATAGAAAAGGCTCACTGTAGCGAGGCGCGCACGTTAACCGACCCACATCCCACCGGCTCATTTTAGCAAGGACCTATGCACAACTGCACCTATGTCCCCGCTTCCTCTCTTCTCCTCCTTATCTCTATCCTTCGTCATTCCCCCCACCCTCCCTCTCTCTCTCTCTCTAGGGTTAGGGTTCATCTCGCGTCTTCTCCACCTCTTCTTTCACTCTCGCCTTTATCCACGAAGCTTCTTCTTCACATAATTTTCGCCGCCAATGCTCGTCGCCGGATTCTGGTTTCTTCGCTGTAAATTCAGTAGCAGAGCTCATGGACTCCAAGCGGAAATATACTTACCGCAATCTCTTCAATCTTGAGGTAATTTGAAGGAGTCTCTGCACTTCGAAATTCGACTTTCTCTCTCTTGCAATTTGTGCGTGTAAATTTGTGTGTCGCGATTTTGTTTTGATGTAAAAGGGCGGAATTTCTGGATAAATCTTTGAAAGTTTTGCTATTATGGGTTTTATAGTGTTATTATGTGTGGTTAGTTTACTTTCGACTTGGGTTTATGGGCACAATAGTGTGGCATTTTTTTATTTTTTTTGAATAATTTGAATTGTTATGGTTGGTATTAATTTTTTTTCCCAATTCTTTTTAGCCTTTGATGAACTTTCAACTGCCGAAACAAGATGAAGATTTTGATTATTATGGGAATAGTAGTCAGGATGAGAGCAGAGGTAGCCAAGGTAGGCAATTTGGTTTTGCTAGAAAGTTCACACATTTTTTTTCTTTCTGTTTTTTTGTTGCCTTTTTGGTTTTCTTTTTGGGTTGAATTTGAACACGGCTATCAGTTTATTAGCATGTTTTGTATCGGTTATTCCCATTGCATGTATGGCGTTCAGTAATATAAGTTAATGATGCATTTTGGAGTTTTTTTTCTGCTCTCTTGGTAATTTTGTGAACGATTTGTTTTTTTTGTTGACCAGGGGGAGCTTTAGGCGAGCGTATGAATGGAATAATGTCCGAGAAGGGATCAAAAAAGAAGAGGCGGAGTGCTTACAACAGTGACGAGGAAGAAACAGGCAGTTACAGTTCGTATATTTCAGAGGAGCGATATCGTGCCATGCTTGGAGATCATATTCAGAAGTACAAAAGGAGGCTCAATTATGCTCCCCAAAATCCTGCACCTACAAGAACTGGGACTATGCCAACGAAAAGTAATGTGGCCCTGAAAGATCCAAAACCAATGAATGATAACAGAGGAGGATTTCCCAAGTTTGAATCAACTTCAGATTTTCTAAACAGTAGTAGTTCCCAAAAACTAGGAAATTATCCCGAATCAGATTTTGGGCTGCAATATGGTGCTTCCAGGTTTGCTTCTCGCCTTATAATTCAGTGCTCTTGTTATTAATGTAAACTTATATCATAGCTTCTGGGAAATATTTGGTTTTGACTTCAAGTCGTACTTCAGACAATAGTTTCTTGTTTTTAAAGATCGTAAAAGGTTATCTCATAGTATTCTTTATGTTGGTTGATAATTAACATTGTAGCTGAGTGGCAATCAATTGCAAAACTAGCAGGACATAACTCAGTATTTTCCTTCTTCTTTGTGAGTTTGACTGTAGTATATAATCGGGAATGAGATTAGGAAGACTCTTAGAAATCCTGAGATGACTGTCTATCTATGTCAAGTACATTTTTCTAGGGACTTCGCTATTATTCAAATGCCAGAGCCAGATAACGTTAGCTTGTGGGACAGGAGCATGTTAAGCACTAATATCAGATGGATTATTATCGTTAGGAAAGGCAAAGGCTTCCACTACAATGTGATTCAGTTACCACATAAATAAGAATAAAGATAACTGCCAAGCTTTTTCATCATTTCTGGAAGGAGAAGTTGAGGAGCTTTTCCCTTCTAGTTAGTTAGTTGGTATCACAGTTTGATATTTCATAAAAGTAATTTGGTAGAGATGTCACTAAATATTTCCTATGTTGTAACTGATGTGACTGATCTTTAATTAATTTGGGCTCATCGTTTGTTCATTTTTCAAAAACTTCAGACCAAATCTGGAACCAGCTTTTCTGGATATTGGGGATGGCATCACATATAGGATTCCTCTTCCATATGAAAAGCTGTCATCATCACTAAATTTGCCAAGTATGTCAGATATCCGAGTTGAGGAATTTTACCTAAAGGGCACCCTTGACTTGGGGTCATTAGCTGCAATGATGGCTTCTGATAACAAGTTTCAGCATAGAAGCAGGGCAGGAATGGGTGACCAACAGCCTCAGTATGAATCGCTTCAGGCAAGATTGAGAGCCCAGCAGACCAATAACTCTGCTGAGACTTTCTGCCTAAGCATTAATGAAACTGCATTGGTAACCGATGGCATTCCAGAAGGGGCAGCTGGAAGGATTAGGAGATCTATTTTGTCAGAAGGTGGTATATTGCAGGTTTATTATGTAAAAGTTTTGGAGAAGGGGGATACATATGAGGTTGGAAAGTTTCTTTCTTGACCTTTATTTTGTTTTTTTCTATATATCCAGTTGTTAGTCATGTTGATATTTGAGATGGCGCAGATTATTGAACGCGGTTTACCCAAAAAGCAAAAGGTGAAGAAAGACCCTTCTGTTATTGAGAGGGAAGAAATGGAAAAGCTTAGTAAATATTGGGTTAATATAGCAAGAAAAGAAATTCCAAAACATCACAGGATTTTCACCAACTTCTACAGAAAGCAAATAACTGATGCCAAGAGAGTTGCTGAAACCTGTCAAAGAGAGGTTTGTGCTACTGCGGCATATGTTTTTTTTTCCATACATTCCATCATGATGAACTTGACACTCTTGTCCAGTATTTCGGCTTTACACCAATCTTGATTCTTTTTCAGGTGAAAATGAAAGTCAGCAGATCTCTCAAATTGATGAGGGGTGCTGGAATCAGGACAAGGAAACTGGCTAGAGACATGCTAGTGTTTTGGAAGAGAGTTGACAAGGAGATGGTACATTCTTGTTTCTGATTTCTATTTCCAGCAAGAGCAACCTTCTTAAACATGTTACCGATTAACTGAACTGAAACACTGTCAATTAAAATGCTATAGCACTATTATAAAAGTTCCCCCAGAACTTAAAATTTTTGATGTTAGATAGAACTTGATTCGACATGGTTTATACTTTGGTGAAAAATTTACATAGAGCCAGCAAATGTGGAGTTTCTTATCTATGAAATTGTTCTCTTCAAGGCGGAAGTGAGGAAAAGAGAGGAAAAAGAAGCTGCAGAAGCTCTGAAACGAGAACAAGAACTTCGTGAAGCTAAGAGGCAGCAGCAGAGACTCAATTTTCTGTTGTCACAGACAGAACTTTACAGTCACTTCATGCAGAATAAGACCTCACAACCCTCTGGAGCATTAGCAGCGGGTGATGAAAAATCTAATGACCAAGAAATTCTTTCAGAAGATCAGCAGCAGGAGGAAGATGACCCTGAAGCTGCCGAATTAAGAAGGGAAGCTCTCCAAGCAGCCCACAATGCAGTTTCAAAGCAGAAGAAGATGACAAGTGCATTTGATAATGAATGCTTAAAGCTACGTCTAGCTGGAGAAGCCGAGGCCCCTCTCCGAGATGGATTGGTCACTGAGTCTAGCAATATTGATTTGCTGCACCCGTGGGTTTCTCTTTTATTTTTGACATTACCTCCCGATATCCGCTCCTGATTTTCAGTTGACAAAAGCATTCTACCTTGATCTTTTATGTAATAGTATGTAATTTTTATGGTGCTCTCAGGTCAACCATGCCTGTAGCATCAACAGTGCAGACGCCTGAGATGTTCAAGGGTTCGCTTAAAGAATATCAGCTGAAAGGCCTTCAGTGGCTTGTAAATTGTTACGAGCAGGTAAGTAGCATCTGCTCCCACTTTAGAAGGCTTCCCAGATGGATCTGATTCACATCTTTTCTTTCCAGGGATTAAATGGTATTCTTGCTGATGAGATGGGTCTGGGAAAGACAATTCAAGCCATGGCATTCTTGGCTCATTTGGCTGAGGTAATTTATTATTCTAATTTCTTGCAAGTTTTTGGCTACAAGTCATTCTTTTTAACTGGTTCTGGTTTATAGGAAAAAAATATATGGGGGCCTTTTCTGGTGGTTGCTCCTGCTTCTGTCTTGAATAATTGGGCTGATGAAATTAGCCGTTTCTGTCCTGACTTGAAGACTCTTCCCTATTGGGGTGGTCTTCAGGAGCGTACAGTGCTTAGGAAGAACATTAACCCAAAGCGTCTTTATCGAAGGTGATTCACCAGTTCTAATGTCCTTGCACTTCATTTAGCTGCTTGTGTTATATATCATTTGTATGCCACCATAAGTGGTGGTCTGATTCTTTGTAGATCAATTGTTAGGTGTAACTGGTCTAAAACTCTGCTGGTATGGTAATTTGGCATCTGAATGGGAATTGGATGATATGTAATTTCTGGGAAACGACACAACTCAAGGCTAGGTAATTAAGACATATTGTTATCTTGGTACCCAAATATGCCTAGAAAAGATAAGTCAAAATTTTCAATATAGCAGCTTTAACATTATATGTGGAATTAAAGTATAATGACTGGTACAGCGCAAAAATTAGCTTACTCTTTGGACAAGTATATGCTTATGGCTTGTTTATAATTTCAACTACTTGTGGAGAGGTACTGCATGTTGCAGAAGTCACTAGATTGCCTGTGCTTGGGTACTTGCTTCTGTATGTAGTATGATGCTAGTGTCCAAGGCAACATTTTTCAACTCATATAGTATAGATATGATGAAGGAGATGAAATCTAATTGAGTGAATGGTGATTATAAATAAAGAAATATAGAGAATGATTGGGATGTGAGATAAGATATAAGATACAAACAAGCACAATGGGCTCTGCAAGGGGCTGGAATTAGGAAGGGAAGATCTAGATATGCCATCGACTGTGGTACTGCTTCACATGGTAAATAGGGAAATATGAATTGAGAAGTTTCACATTTCCATAGCTGGATCTTTTTGTGGAAGAACAAATGGACTCTGTGCTTTGGCTTCTTTACTCTTTTCCACGTGCACCAGACTAATTAGCACCTGTTACTTTGGCCCTCATTGACGTTTTGACTTTTCTGAAAATTTCAAGTCTATTATTTTGTTTCACTGAATCAAGCCTGTTCAACTTGTCAGGGAGGCTGGATTTCACATTCTCATTACCAGTTACCAGCTACTGGTTTCTGATGAGAAGTACTTCCGCCGTGTAAAATGGCAATACATGGTGTTGGATGAAGCCCAGGCAATCAAAAGTTCCAATAGGTCCGAGTCTTCAACTATTGTTTTTCTCCAAGTACATACACATATCTGGCATTTATGTGTTCCAGAAAAGCTTACCCAGCATAGACTCCAATATTCCAAAAAGCTTAGCTTAATACAAACTTTTGTTTCTCCTTTGTTTTATACACAATCCCTCCTCTGAGTTCACTTCTAAGATTTACTTTGTAGTACTGCTACTTGCAGTTTGCGTTTCTATTTATTTGCTAAATTATTTGGCACAAACATATGCATGTAAATTTTTATATCTACTGCCATTGACAATGTTGGATGTTGGAATGACAGTATAAGATGGAAAACACTACTCAGTTTCAATTGCCGAAATCGGTTGCTTCTGACTGGAACTCCAATTCAAAATAACATGGCTGAACTGTGGGCGCTCCTACATTTTATTATGCCAACTTTATTTGATAGCCATGAGCAATTCAACGAGTGGTTTTCAAAAGGGTATGTTTCTCCTCTAAGCTGTTGGTCTCCATCTTCTATATGAGCGTACCAGTTTTATTCTCCTTATTCTCCTTTACTTTATCAGAATTGAGAGTCATGCAGAGCATGGTGGGACATTAAACGAACACCAGCTTAATCGATTGGTAAGCTCCATATTCCTTGCTTTTGGAGCGCAAAGCATAATTTAACGTGTTATTGGGAGTTTGAGTTGGTAGCAAATGATATTTCAGGTCAAAGAGTGTGATCTTGTTTAACACTGATGTATATCGAGACCCTAATACTTGCTTGTGTGGTGAATTCTGTTTGGGAATGCCCGGCTGCTCAATTATGTTAATGTCAAATAATTGCTTTGAAGCTTTGAGTTTATGATAAAAAAAATTGTCCTATGATATGTTGTATTCTGTTATTTATGTTTTGGATTTATGATTTCATTCTATTTTGCTTCTCACTCTCTTTGTCAAACTTACTGATAACAGCATGCTATTTTGAAACCTTTCATGCTGCGGAGAGTTAAGAAGGATGTGGTCTCTGAGCTGACAGGAAAAACTGAAGTTACTGTACACTGTAAATTAAGTTCTCGGCAGCAAGCTTTTACCAAGCTATAAAGAACAAGATATCCCTCGCAGAGTTGTTTGATGGAAACCGTGGACATCTTAGTGAGAAAAAGATTCTGAACCTGATGAACATTGTCATCCAGCTGAGAAAGGTAGCATTTCGCTTGAATTGGTGGGATTCTATATTGCTAGACTAGAGTTATCCAGTTGGGATGAACTACAACAACCTTTTAATGGTTCGTTACATTTTATGTTTCTTTTTACCATCAACAATGTCTGGTAAGATATTATCAAGTCACATGATGTGATTAAACAAAACATACTTAGGAAATGGAATTTGGACAACTTATAGGGTAAAGGAGGATAACTTGTAGGATTCCCATCTTTTGATTTTGATATGATATAATGGTGTGCTTTCCTCCCCTGCAATCCAGGTATGCAATCATCCAGAACTGTTTGAGAGAAATGAAGGAAGCACATATTTTCATTTTGGAGATGTTCCAAATTCTCTTCTCCCTCCTCCCTTTGGTGAGCTGGAAGATGTTTTTTACTCTGGTAGCAGAAGCCCTATTGCATATGAGGTACTTTGAATAGCTAATTCGAAGACGTCTTCTAACAACTGGTGAATGGTCTTTTTATGTTGTCCATTTCAGTCTTTGATTTTTGTTTGGATTTTACTCCAATAGATACCAAAACTGGTCTACCAAGAGACTGTTGGCGGTTCCAAGGTTCACAACTCAGAAGCTGGCCAGAATTTAAGCAGAGAGTCAATTCAGAAGTTATTTAACATATTCTCACCGGAAAATATCTCCAGTTCTTCACTCCAAAAGGACTACAATTCAGATCGTAATTCTGGACAAAATGGAGCATTTGAATTCTCCCGCTTTATTGATCTTTCACCAGCAGAGGTGTCATTCTTGGCAACTTGTTCTTTTATGGAGAGATTATTATTCTCTATTATGAGATCAGATCGCCAATATTTAGACGAAATCTTGGACCTGTTGATGGAAAGTGATGATGATGATTTCCAGTATGCTAATATTGGCAAGGAAAAAGTGAGAGCTGTCACACGAATGTTGCTACTGCCTAGCAGGTTTGAGAAAAATGTTCTCAGAAGAAGGCTTGCAACAGGTCCTGCGGATGCTCCATTTGAGGCTCTGATCATGCCTTACCAGGATAGGCTTCTATCTGATACTAAGCTTGTGCATTCAGTATACTCGTTCATCCCTAGAACTAGAGCACCTCCAGTAAGTAGTAATGTAATATTTTCCTATATCACACACACATACAGAGATACAAATGTATATGTGGTTTTGACTTTTGATGACTTGTTGCTCAACTGAGATCTTCTGGGAATGCTGTATATGGCTCAGATAAATGTCCGCTGTTCAGATAGAAACTTTGCATACAATATGGCTGAAGAGTGGCATCACCCCTGGTTAAAGAGGTTGTTGACTGGATTCGCACGAACATCTGATTGTAATGGCCCGAGGAAACCAACTGGCACTCACCCTTTAATACAAGAGATTGATACTGAATTACCAATTACACAACCTGCCCTTCAGCTTACATACAAGATTTTCGGGTCTTGTCCACCCATGCAACCATTTGACCCTGCAAAGATGTTGACAGTATGCTCTTCCTCTCTGCACCCCTGTACTTCTACTGGCCCCACATATCACGTGGATTTATGTTATGATATTTTGCACTTATTCCAGGATTCTGGGAAGCTTCAAACTCTTGATATACTTCTAAAGCGTCTACGGGCACAAAATCATCGCGTTCTTCTTTTTGCACAAATGACAAGAATGCTGAACATCCTTGAGGTAAATTTAACTAATTTTCAGTAATCATGGTATGCATTTGTAAAAGAAGCCTTGGATTTTATGGTGCAGATATTTCCTCATGACCATAGGTCATTGGGACATGGTCAGTAATCCTCTTCATGGTGTACTAAAACTATCGGGATTGGCAACTTTTTTTGTCCTAAAAAGACTAGATCCCACTGTAATGCCTTACTAAGTGCTCAATACAATATCTTTGTCTTGCCTTTCTAAACTGACCATTGTAGAGGGCTTACACCACCAATTGACCTACCAAAAATAGCTCTACTTGAAACATGGGTCCTATGCATTTAGTTGAAGGGACTAGAGTTAATTTCATGCGAGAACTATTAACTACAGTCCTGCATGTTTGACTTAGGTCCTGCTATTCTTTAGAACTATTAACACTATCGCCCTGCTATAATTCGCCTATGATATTCTTGAGACCGTGTAGAAGATTGAATTTGAAATATTTCTACATTGGAAAGTGATTTTTGAGGTGGACATAATCACTATGCAGGATTATATGAACTATAGGAAATACCGGTATTTGAGGCTTGATGGGTCATCCACCATAATGGATCGCCGTGACATGGTGAAAGATTTCCAGCACCGGTATGCTCTTTGTTGTCTCTCTCTCTCTCTTATGGATCCTTTCTGAGCTTCCTGCCAATTATTTTTAGGAGTGATATCTTTGTGTTCTTACTGAGCACAAGAGCTGGTGGGCTTGGAATCAACTTGACAGCGGCTGACACAGTCATATTTTATGAAAGTGACTGGAATCCAACTTTGGATTTACAGGCAATGGACAGGGCGCATCGTCTGGGTCAAACTAAGGATGTGAGTATCTCTCTTTCCATTGACTATTGCTTAAAACGTTACTTGATTAATGTTTCAGGTGTTGTGCCAGTCTCTTTATGTCCTTTCTCTTCCCTGTAAATCACCAAATATGGATAGTCATTTAGCATTTGGAGATGAGATAGGTGCATTCATATTTCAAATCACAAACGTTGTAGCACATTATAGTTTAATGATCAACAGCTTATGTTGATTTATCATGAATGCACTTGCACTTGGAATCAATTCTCTGCATTCCTACTGCAACAGAAACCTAAATGAAAGTTCAATATGTCATATGATCGATTTTTTTATTCAATATTACATAGTGCTTACTTCTTCATTATAAGCACGTGACTGTTCTTCAGTGATTTATCTATGCTTCTTTGGTCTTGATATTTGAGTGGCTTCGAGTTTTGATCTTCATACTCCTCTCACTGAAACATGTCTCTTTCATCACTTAAGGTAACTGTGTACCGCTTAATCTGTAAAGAGACAGTAGAGGAAAAAATTCTGCAGAGAGCTAGTCAGAAAAACACCGTCCAGCAGCTTGTGATGACGGGTGGTCATGTCCAAGGTGATCTCTTGGCTCCTGAGGACGTTGTGTCATTACTGATCGACGATGCTCAACTGGAGCAGAAACTCAAAGAAGTTTCACAACAGGTGTGCTTTTTCTTTCATATATTCATTACTATAAACCCTGTTAAAGATATTGAAATGAATCGGGTTCTGCTCGGGAAACAGGCAAAGGATAGGCAGAAGAAGAAGAGTGGTGCTAAGGGCATCAGAATCGATGCAGAAGGAACTGCATCTTTGGAGGATTTTGCAAACGCTGAATTACAGGACAATGACTTTGAACCTCAAGATCCCGAAAAAACAAAATCCAGCAGCAAAAAGGTGAATCTATCTGGCTCCTTTGAACTTGATATGACTATGCCAACATAATTTAGGAGCAATTGATAATTGATTTTGCAGAATTCCAATCTAATAACATATGAAATTCATGTCATGTGGTGATGACTGAATTTTGTTAAAATAGATTATCAGAGTTCATCGTTTCAGCGTAGGTTAGTAATGTATGAGACTCCTTTGCAGAGGAAACCCGGTGGTGACAAGCCAACACAGCCAAAACCAAGGGTTCAGAAGAGCTCCAAACAGGTGGATTCATCGTCACCAAATCGAACAATAGTGGACTACGAACATGATGATCCCTCACAGCACGCCGACTCCATACAGCAAAGGCCAAAGAGGTTGAAAAGGCCAACGAAGAGTGTGAATGAGAACATCGAACCTGCATTCACTGCTATCCAACACCAGAACCCAGAACTGTAGCTGCCGAAGAAACAACGAGGTACAACAAAACTGGGAACGAGACGATGACTTTGTTTTGCTTGGAATTCGGGTATCATTGGATCTGCTGATCATTCCTAGGGTGCAACTCTGGCTGCACTGTTTCTGAGGAGTCGTGTCTTTTGTAGCGTTCGAGGACAGGACGAACTCATGTGAGTGAGTGAAAGGTAGGAAAATTTGTATAGCAGTAATGTACAGATTATTCTGTTAGGATGGAGCTGCCAGCTTCTCCAGTTACTGTACGAGAAATATAGTAGTTAATGTATAGTCAGGATTATAGTTCCAGTTTACCAAATCATTTAACCTTTTTCCTTCTGAATTCTTATAACCGGTTGAAAGATCTGCAATTGAGATAGGAACCGAAAACACTAGTAGAATTACAAATATGTCATTAGATGTTAAATTTAAATTTGAATAGTCGATCTTGACCTGTTTTTGTGATGTTGAAAAACACAAATGCACGATCAGTAATGTCGCATGGAGTTTCTATTTATTAATGGAAAGGGACTATAGGTAGAATATTTGTATATACAAAAGCACACAGGAGAGAGAGAGAGAGAGAGAGAGAGAGATACATATACAGGTTATAGACAGGTAAATGCTATGGTTAGAAAGATCTTAGTCCATCTCCATGGCATCAGCTGCAATGCCATTTTGTTGGTGATTTCTTCAAATACTTCCTACATTAGCACGCAATTTAGAGACCCAAACACAGCAAACAATTCATAATACTAGCTGCTGGCTCCTCCAAATATGTATACTTCTGCTATTCCTTCAAGCAAGCCCAGGGCCGCTTGGGAGCCTCTCATAACCATCGTTTCCTGCATCATCGTGATTCCTTCTAACCGGAATGCACTTCAATACAACAGCAATGGGCATGCTCAACATGCCCAGCAACACGCTGAGCACCCACAGCTGCCAGTTCAATGGTACAGTGCTCGCGAAGGTGCCCAAGAACTCTACTATTATTACTTGGAATATAACAGTGGAGACTATTATTCCTGAAAATATCCAGTTTCCGAAGATCCCTCTGAATATGTTTATATTCTCGATGTCACGACTGTTTATCTCATTGAAGACCTGGATCAAGATGGGGATAGAAGAGTTTTCAAGAAATTTTCTGTATTTCAAGATTTTGATATGAAGATTATAGTTATTTAGTTACCTGGCAAAACACAAATATGTTGAATATCAAAGTGTTGAGTACTACAGTTGCATCAGGGCCGTTGAGTCCTAAGATTTGCTTCCCAGCAAAATTGAGGACTAGCAGAAGAGTCATTTGGTATACGCTCTGACCAATGATGTTCCTCCACATGGCCATGGTGATGAGACTCTCCGACCTCCCCACGGGTGGCCGCTTCATCAAACCTTTGTGCGGTGGCTCGGTGGCGAGTGCGAGTGCTCCCAGAGTGTCCATTATTAGGTTCACCCACAACAACTGCACCGCGGTGAGGGGCGTAGATCCTAGAGTTTCAGCAACAAACAAAACAAGTTATGTTTCTTGCCGGGAACTTCTAGTAGATATGTACATGTACAACACCAACCTGGTCTTGCCTTATGATAATGATGAGAAATAAAAACATTTAATCACCTGAGGCACAAGCAGATATGAAGTTGATCATGAGAGCAACAATATTCACAGTCAACTGGAACTGCACAAATTTCTGTATGTTGATGTACACTGCACGCCCCCATTTTGCGACAGTGACAATCGTTGAGAAATTGTCATCCAGCACAATCACATCAGCACTTTCTTTTGCAACCTGAATTTATTTGGACTTTTTTTGAGAATATAATACGAAAGGTACAACCTTTTGCATAAAAAAAAGACTGCTAAACAAACCTCTGTTCCAGCAATGCCCATAGCTAGTCCAATATCTGCCTCATGCATTGCTGGAGCATCATTAGTCCCATCACCGGTAACCGCAGCAACTTCATGAAGCACACTTCTGCAGGTCTTCACCAAGACATGTTTGTCGGTGGGCGATGCCCGTGCCATTACCTACAGTCAAGACCTTAACACTGTAAATAGACAAAGATATCATTACGTGTGTGCGTGTGTATTGAGCACCTTAATTCTTGGTATGTCTAGGCTCATCTCCTGAGGCGTCTTGTGACGAAAAGATGGACCTTCAACTGCAAGATCATCATCTTTGAGAATGCCACATTCTCTAGCTATTGCCTTAGCTGTATTGATGTTATCACCAGTGACCATGCGCACGGTTATACTTGCTTCTAAACAAGTTTGAACTGCTTCCTTCACCCCAGGTCGAATGGGGTCCTTGATTCCGACTACAGCAATCAGCGTATAGCCATGATCAGGGATCCTATTCCCATGAAAACCATCATCAATGTCTTTGAAAGCTAAGCAGAGAGTGCGTAGAGCTTCATTGGCGAAACCATTGATCACATCCAACACATTTCTCCCTTGTTCTTCCCTCAAAGGGACACTTTTCCCGTTGGCATTTATGCTCTTGTCGCACATTTTCAGTATAATTTCAGACGCGCCTTTACAGAAAGCTCGGAGCTTGCCATCTGGTAGAACGATGAGCACAGACATCTTCTTCTTCTCCGAATTGAAAGGCTGAAGTTTCATCACCTTGCACATGCGGCGCTGCTCGTCAAAATCACCACCGAGGTGCAGTCCTAACTCTAGTATTGCTACTTCTGTAGGTGTGCCTAAAATCGAATATTTTCCATTTTTGTTCTTCACCACTTCGGACCCTGTGTTGTTGAATATTGCCTGCAATAAAACGTTTAACACAGCTCCTGATATACTAGAATCCAATGCACCAATGCTGCTATTAGCATCCACTTCTTTGATTTTCCCACATATCCATGTCTTGCTCACTACCATATGGTTCGTTGTCAACGTCCCAGTTTTATCAGTGCAAATGCACGTAGCAGAACCCATTGTCTCACAGGCAGCGAGATGCCTAACCAGTGCGTTCTCACTCATCAGCTTCTTCATCGCATAAGCAAGACTCAGTGTCACTGCCAGAGGCAGCCCCTCCGGCACTGCAACCACAATTATAGTCACTGCAGTCGCGAAATAGTTCAAAAGCGTCACAGCATCACTAGAGCCCCATTTACTAAGCTCATAGTTCAGCCATTTCTCAACGAGAAACCTTGCTGTCAAGACGAGGAAGGTCAGAACAGCAAAAGCCAGCCCAATTTTCCCAATGATGGTAGCTACACCGTTCAGCTTCACCTGCAGTGGGGTCTCGTCATTTCCACCCTCGCTGAGGGTTTCCATCAACTTCCCCCATTCGGTTCTCATGCCAACAGTAGTCACCAACATCTTCGCTGTCCCATCTTGTACCTTCGTTCCTGCTAAAAGAAATGGCCGTTTCTCATATATATTTACCGGAACACTTTCACCTGTGAGACTTGACTGATCAATGAGCAAGTTGTACCCTTGTACAAAAATGCCATCTGCTGGAACTTGGTCTCCGATTGAGAGATGAACAATATCTCCAACCACCAAGTCATAAATGGAGATCTTTTGTCTACTTCCATCTCTAGTGACTTGGATGAAAATCTTCTTCTTCTCCTTGTCCAACTCCTTGAACTGCAGCGACTGCTTATAATCACTAATTGCAGTGACCATAACGACCAAAAATATGCTTAGTATGATCCCCAGCCCATCATACATCCCCTTCGGCCACCCTTCAGTGGCGAGGCCAACTCCAACGGATACCACAGCACAAACTATAAGTATAATGAGTGTCACGTCGTGGAAAGCCTCCCATAGAAACATCCAGAAGCTCTTGGATGGTTTCTCAGTGTACAAATTGGGACCAAACACATTTTTTCTAGTGGGCACGTCCTCGGAGTTAACTCCTTCATCCAGAGATACATTCAATCTCTCAGCAAGCCCTTCAATTCCTTTGAGTTGAGTTAGTGTCCTGATATCATAGGACGATACTATAGTTGCAAGATTATCCGGATTAATCCGAAATCCTGCAACTCTAGCCCCTTCTTGGAGCCCATTTTCCAACTCCAGTTCAATATCTTGTTCGTTGGATTTGCTCAAGCCACTGTCAACTGCTGAGGGAGGTTTCATTCCTTGTCCAGCTGTTAGTCAAGGACGAAATAAGCAAGATCGATCAAACAGAACTCTTACATTTTAATTGAGAATATGAGCATGAAGAAAAATATACCTTCTATGAACCTGAGTGCTGCAGTGTAAGCAACAAAAGATACACGTATTTTTTCCTGGTAAATAGATGGAATATAATCAGATTCAGAAAAATAGATTGGGCAAAGCCATGTAATGTTGAAAGAACCTGGAACTTTGAGATCAAGTAAGTACAATTTGAACAGTAAGAACTGGAAAATGCAGCATCCATACTATAAACAGGGAACCAAAATCAAGAGAGGCAGACACTTCTCTCTTGATGAACAAACCGACTGTATATATATAAAGAGAATTGCAGTCATGTCCTACTTCACCATTGCAAGAGTGTTATTGTGGGGAATAAGACCATGGAGCAAGTTGGAATAGCAAAAGCTATGCTCCTAGCAAGATTGCATTCCAAAAAATAATCCCATCACAACCCAAAATTCATCAACAGAGTACTAGCATGAAATTGCTTCATTCTATGAGTGAACCAACAGTTATAGCTTTTACCAATCAAATTGGTCGACCAATATATTTTGTGCAGGAAATGTAGTAAATTCATGAATGTGTTCCGCAAAAATCAAAAATCAAATATTTAATTACAAATACAAACTGTTGGAAATGCTACTTCTGGCCTCCCCAGTTTGGTTGCTACAGTAAACACTCCATTCCATTACTTCAGCAGGTATGTTGCTTTTATCGTTGAAATGAAAACTTTTACAGGTAGATAGTGATTGAAGAGAAGAAGTGATAGTTCACATTCCATGCTGACTCAAAAACTACATCAGCAAAGTAATTGACTGGAATAAATGTTCATTTTATGGCTCACTTAATCAACATGGACTTGTATATGCTAGTCATAATCATCTTGCAAAGAAAGTACCAACTCTGACTATTTCAATTTTCTGGACAATCAGCATCTTCACATTGAACATCATTGCTAGGTTTATACCCCAAATTTTATTCAAATATGTCGGAGGCGTATCCTTTGAAGATAAAGTTAAAAATGCGGTGTGCAGCAGAGTGAAGTCTGAAGATATGACAAGTAGTACTAAGCCTAATAACGACAATATAAACTGAATATCTGTCAAATGTTTCATAGTACTACGGTATGATCAAAACTGCTAAGAGGGATATTTTTCAGGGATAACTGCATGTATAGCCACCATACTCATTAAAAACAATAGTTTGAGCGCTTCAATAAAAAAAATTCTAGTTTAATATATTTTTAGAGTAAACTTTTTATTATAAAAAAATAGTGTTATTTTAGAAATTCTCTGGTTTAAAATAAAGCAAATACCATTGTTAGAAGGTCTCGCTTCTTCATTTAAATAAATTTATTAGTTCTGATCACGTAACTAACTGCAACAGCTTTACCTAACCCCACCCCAACGGACCCCAACCCAATTAAACATATTTTTCGGTACTCCCCCTAAATATTGGGATATTAGATAATATTTTTCCATATTAAGATTTATTCAACTGTGTGATCGGATAATAACTAAGAACATACAATCATGTTCAGGGTATCCTTTTATTATGTAGTAATTTGTTGAACCAGCCTTCCAAACGCGCAACATTCAATGAAGTTGCAAAAGACGAAAGTAAAAAAGAAATAAAAATGAAATTAAAAAATAAGAGTATTTGAACTTCAAACCGGGAAAGTGACCAAAAGAAAAACATATTTATGGAAGTGACAAAAATAATAAATTCTCTTATAAAAAAATTCAAGAAGTGTCTTCTCGCACTATCTTTTATCTGTTTGTATTATTTTGTTCTTTCATGTCCTTTTAGCAAGCTTATAGATCAAGATGGTCGTAAGTTTCTGGGAAACTTCCGTATTTGCCTTTACTATGGAGCTACAACTACAAGTCAAAAAAGTAGCAATCCTTGTTCCTTAGTTATAATGTATCGTTTGCTGATTATCAACCACAAGAGTGACTTTTGCAATATTTCTTCAATCCCCATTGGGGCAAGATTCTTTTTTCTTTATTTTAACAGTTCAACTTTTTATCTAGATAAATAAAAAAGAAGAGTAGGTAGGTGTAGGGATGTCAATGGATGAGTTTTATCCGGATTGATCCGGAACCGTTTAAAACCCATTTAATTTTAAAACAGCGGTTCTGGTTCCGGTTCCAGTTCCAGACCCGCTTTAAATCCGGACCGTTTATATCCATAGTTTAATGGTCCGATCCGGTCTGGATTCGATTCTGGTTCTAGAACCAGAACCAATGTTTATTTATTAGTTTTGGTCCGAGTAAAACCATTTATTGACAAGCCTAAGTTTAAATAGGTTTGTCAATGAGTTAGTTTTATCTATATCGATTCGAAATCACTCATAGCTCATTAAATTATAAAACAACGGTTTCGGTTCTATTTCGGTTTTGGTCCAATTCTGGTTCCATATCCGCACAGATCCGAACCGCTTAAGACCCATAGTTGATGGTCATGGTCCGATCCAGTATCTAATGGATGGATTCCAAAATCAGAATCATTACTTATTTATTGGTTCTGATCTGGGTAAAACTTACCCATTGACATCCCTAGGTAGGTGGAATAGGATTCGAAAGTCTTAGACTCTCCTAACAGCGTTAAAATACAGGAGCAAGAAGAGAGAAATATAATTGAAAAACCACGGAGATTAACCTACAAGATTTTGATGCTAGACTGAGAAAAATCCCACATATAATATACCAAACAAATCTTGAATAATTTCACTATGGAGACTGTACAAAGTATGACCTTTTCCCTCACATAACAGGTACAGTTTCGGCTTCATTTTTCAAAAGATAACATTTTGATTTTATTTTCGTGAATTCATTCAAAATCGAATTGAAATCCATGTATTTGACTATTTATTTATTTATATTTTTTGATTCGGTCTTATTCACCTATTTGGGGGCTACTGCGAGTACCACACTGCTGACCTAACCATTAAATAGTTAATATCTGTTGGTAAATGTTTGCTACTAGTCATAATTAAAGCATTTATTAAGTTAGAAAAATAATACTCACACTAGGATAGGTTGGACATCTATATCACAATCCAACGACACCGATCAAATTGACGGTACAAATATCAATCTGTAAGATATATTGGTCACAAGTTCACAACTACGGTTGCATTTATATGGATCTCCTAAATGTCACAATTCGTAAATTTTATTTCTTATGTTATTCATTCTAAGATGATATATTCGATGGAATTGAAGAGTATATGACATATATATACTTGGCACAGTCCATGTGTAGAGTACTCATTCGGAAAATTTTGTGCACCTTAATGTTACGAACCTTAATTATGAATTATGATACTAGTGTCCAACATCTACCTATATCACATTTAGCTTTTCAGTTGAGAGGTTTAAAAATATAGAAATGATTTTCTCACTGTCCAATCAAAAAAGGCGAAGGTGTGCCAAAGAGTTTTTACTGTATCATAGAATATACTAAAAGGTCCTAATTATGACGAAAAGACTAATGCTTTCAATAAATACTTTATAAGAAAGCAATATAAAATAGATTCTCAATAATTTTATATCTGAAGAAAGTACTGGCTTGGCTTTTCCAGTCAACAGCACTTATGAAAGAACTATTATAGTTTTACTTGACCACGTTGAATTTTCAGATGAAATAAGCATCTTCTTTTCGTTACTTTTTTTTCTTATTTTTTAGATGGATTTGGATATTTTATATTAATAGAAATCATACTTTTACTCCACCACATCGAATTTTCAGATGAAATAACTATCTCTAACAAGATATCAAAATCATGTTAGATAAAATGTCGTGCTTCTCCTTACTATCTTATAATTTTAGATGAGTCGTTTAACAATTACGCAACATATTAAATAGTACAAAATTTTAGCCCGGTTTAAATCCGATGCACTTTAATCTATTTTATTATCTAAGGTTATTATTTTGTTATTGTCTTTTTGGTCTCAAAATGAACAAGGACATTGAGATGAAGAAGAAGAAATTTCTAAAGATTTTAATTCTTAAGTAAGATTCACACTATTATTCCGAACAAAAGTAACAATCATTTTATATAAAAAAAAATAGGGAACTGAATTCGGAATTACGTAATGGAAATTTGGATTTTGTCTCAAAATGAACAAGAGATTGAGAGGAAAAGGAATAAATCTTAATAAATTTGCACTCTATTATTGGAAAATAAAAGTGATCATTTCTTAAAAGGCAACTGAATTCGGATTTACGTCACGATGAAAATCGAAGATGATGTGCTCCGAAACTCATACGATCACGTGTATTTATATGATCATCCAGAAACAAAAAGAAAAACAAAATTAATCGGAGACGGAAACTAGTATACGTACCCTTAGTCTTCTCATCTGCTCCTTTGCTTCGGACCTCTTCTCAAGGTCGGCGGCATACCGGAAGCGGCGGCGGCGATTCTTCACCAGCTTTCCCACAGCGTCGCGCCACCTCTTCTGCGCCTCCTCCGAGCTGCCTTTGTGGTGGTTCAAATCGAACTCCGGAGGAATGAGCCTTTCCATTTTTGGCAACCTTAGCAGAGTAGTGTACGGCGGTACGGTCACTCCGCGTTCATTTTACAGTACGAAAATGGAAAGTGAGCTGAATCAGCTGGAGAGCTGAGGAGCAGAGAAAACCAGCGCCATTTTTATATTGTACGCTTATAGCGTGAGCAGTGCAACAGCGCAACGCGGCTCCACGCGGTTCTCATTTATTATGCCCCTCCCATTTCTTCGTTACTTCTGGGTGACAACGTAAATCGAGTGTTCTCTTTTATAAAAACAAAAGAATAAATTGATCCGGCAACCTAATGTTAAAGTGGTAATTTGTGGCAAAAAAGTCACAAAGTCGAATCCCTTAATGTCTCTATAAATATGAGTTTGTCATATCTAATTTTTCAAATATAGTTTATGAATGCACACAATATAAGTTTTTTACATACTGTGTACCGAAAATATCGTTACGAGTTTTTCATGAATTCAAAAGATAAAATTAAAAAAATCATGAAAAAATATTATATTTTCGTATTTGATATATATATATATATATATATATATATATATATATATATATATATATATATATGCTTATAAAGTTAGACAAAGTTAATGGTATAGATTGACTTTTATGATATAAGTTGGAAATGGCACGAGCTAATTTGATTGCTACATTTGTATTAATAATTGCAATAGTAGTCCATTCTCATTTCCATTCAAGATGATTTATATTTTTTATTGTCCCATTTAAATTGATATCTTTTTAGAAAATAATTATTTCTTCAAAAGTTTTGGATCTTACCTATTTTTTATTACTTTAAATATTTTATATCATTTTCCTAACTACTTTTTATTCATTTAATCATTTTGTACTTTTCTCCTAAATAAATATGTCCATAATAAATAAACCATCTTTAATAGTACAGAGGGAGTATTATTGTAAGGATATAATTATCCAAAATAATAAAAGTTTGTTGATTATTTCTGTTTTGGTTTTGTTGAGAAAATTCCTAAGTTATTGAAAATTAATCTATCTTAACTATGTGTTTTGATTAGATGCCAAAACCCGTTATAATTGTCTTGCTGGTGTAACTAATGTTACTGACTTAGCTTATTCTATAGTTAGGCATTTGTGTTACAGGTTTCAGCAATAGAACTACCAACTTGGACAGACCCAAGATTGAAGGAGTTCAAGCAATATTGAAGACAACCTTACTGATAGGAGTATCATTATCAACGAATCGATAGAAGCTCAATCAAGTATCACGATCAAGAATCAAGGCGAAGGCACCGATGTTTGAAGCGAAGTATGGTGATCTTGATTAGAAAGCTACTTGGAGTAAAGTCAAGATCGATCTCGAAGACGAAGGTGAAGATCGGAGACTGAGACTTAGCGTTGAAGAGATGAAGGAGTCAGGATATGACTAAAGAGTCATAGATAGACGACTGTCCCCGTGAAAGTCAAAGTTGTTAATCAGGAGTCAAAGATGGTGTCCTAAAGTCAAAGCTGTCAATCGATAGTCAAAGCTGGAGACAAGTAATCAATGCTGGCTATATCAAGTCAAAGCTGGCTGGTGAAACGTCAAAACTGACTATTTATCTACATCTGCCTTAAGTTTTCGACTCGCCACGTGTGCTAGCGTATCTGCAGAAGATCTGTCTTGTCGTAAGACCTTTTCATAATCGCAGGCAACAACATATGATGATGCAGATCTTTGACAGCGAGCGACGTACACGGATTCTCAACGGAAAGAATTCAAATGATAATTAGAAGAATTTAGATGGTAGTCCCTCCAACGGCTCTATTCTTATTTCTCTTTATATATAATGTGCAAAATTCAACGTTTGAAGGTTACGACAAAGATACACAATTAAAATCACAAAGTATTCAAACTCAAAGCTCAAGCCAATCAAACAACGATTTCGAAGAAGGAAGATAACGGTGTTATGAGTAAATCTCAAGAGCTCACATATATCTAGTAGCTCAAGATTTCAATATACACTTCCGTAAGTTTAGAATATTCATCTTGTATATTTTAGTCTAGACATATTGAGTTTGACGTCTGTGTCAACACAGATCCTTAGTTGGAAAACCCTCTACTAAACCCCCAAAAAGTTGAGTAGAAGTTTGGGCAAATAAGCAACGGAGTGTTAGTTGCTGAAAGCTTGGTCATATAGCACCCGTAAGCTAGAGGTTAAGTCGAGTGCATCTTGAAAGCAGTTAGTGGTTTCCTAGCACCAGCAAGCGTAGGAGAAACGCCGAGTTAGGCGGGATACACTTAGATGATCTCAGTATCTAGGTTTACTCTTGTACCTGTAAACAAGACCTAATCCGAAGTTATTGGATTTACTGAGAAATTAGTCCGTGGACGAGAAGTTGATCTCTCCAAACCACGTAAATATTAATGTGTTATTTACTTTCAGTATTGCTTTAAGATTATATGTTATTGAACTGTCATCAGCAACAGAACATAGTTTTGATAACCTTTATCATTATCCCATTGATATTGAAGAGATATAAACTGAAAACTACCTAATCAATATTTGACTAAACATTTCAAACTGACTTTAAGTTTTCAGTAAGACAAATATACTAACCATCACATTCCACAAGCACATTAATTATCAGTTCTATTGACCAACAATCTTAAGAGTCAGTAGCTTTGCTAACCGATAATACTCACCACAAGATAGAATGTGGTGCTTCTCCTTACCATCTTAAAATTTTAGATGAAGTGGTCGTTTAACAACTACGCAACATAATATATATAAATTTTAGCCCGGTTTAAATCCGATGCACTTTAATCAATTTTATTATCTAAGGTTATTATTTTGTTATTGTCTTTTTGTTCTCAAAATTAACAAGGACATTGAGATGAAGAAGAAGAAGAAATTTTATGTGTGTGTGTTGGCTTAGTGGTAGAGTGGTTAATGTCCGAGGTCAAATATCTCGGATTCGAGTCCACCGTGATGCAGCCTTTAAAAATTTCTGTATTAATTGACAAAAAAAAGAAGAAGAAATTTCTAAAGATTTTAATTCTTAAGTAAGATTCACACTATTATTCCGAACAAAAGTCACAATCATTTAATATAAAAAAAACAGGGAACTGAATTCGGAATTACGTAACGGAAATTTGGATTTTGTCTCAAAATGAACAAGAGATTGAGAGGAAAAGGAAGAAATCTTAATAAATTTGCACTCTATTATTGCAAAATAAAAGTGATCATTTCTTAAAAAGGCAACTGAATTCGGATTTACGTCACGATGAAAATCGAAGATGATGTGCTCCGAAACTCATACGATCACGTGTATTTATATGATCATCCAGAAACAAAAAAAAAAAAAGTTAATCGGAGACGGAAACTAGTGTACGTACCCTTAGTCTTCTCATCTGCTCCTTTGCTTCGGACCTCTTCTCAAGATCGGCGGCATACCGGAAGCGGCGGCGGCGATTCTTCACCAGCTTTCCCACAGCGTCGCGCCACCTTTTCTGCGCCTCCTCCGAGCTGCCTTTGTGGTGGTTCAAATCGAACTCCGGAGGAATGAGCCTTTCCATTTTTGGCAACCTTAATTAGCAGAGTAGTGTACGGCGGTACGGTCACTCCGCGTTCATTTTACAGTACGAAAATGGAAAGTGAGCTGCATCAGCGGGAGAGCTGAGGAGCAGAGAAAACCAGCGCCATTTTTATATTGCACGCTTATAGCGTGAGCAGTGCAACAGCACAACGCGGCTCACGCGGTTCTCATTTATTATGCCCCTCCCATTTCTTCGTTACTTCTGGGTGACAACGTAAATCGAGTGTTCTCTTTTATAAAAATAAAAGAATAAATAGATTGGGCAACCTGATCTTAAAATGGTAGTTTGTAGTCAAAAAGTCACAAAGTCGAATCCCATTATTATCTCTATAAATCTGAGTTTGTCATATCTAATTTTTCAAATGTGATTTATGAATATACACAACATAAGTTTTAACTAGTGTGCACTGTAGATATCGGTTACGAGTTTTCATGAATTCAAAAAATAAAAATAAAAAAATCATGAAAAACTTCTATTTTCTTATTTTGAAATTGTTGTATATATAAAGTTAGACAAAGTTACTGGTATAGATTGATTTTTATGATATAAGTTGGAAATGGGACGAGCTAATTTGATTGCTACATTTGTATTAATAATTGCAACAGTAATCCATCCCTATTCCACAAACATGATTTATATTTTTTTGGATAGTCCTATTTAAATTGATCTCTTTTTAGAAAATAATTATCTATTCAAAAGTTTTGGATCTTACCTATTTTTTATTACTTTAAATATTTTTATCATTCTCCTACCTACTTTTTAGAGAAAAGTTTTATATAGTCGTCGAGTTAAGAATGTCAATTATAATCAACATAAAATGTCAATTATAAAATGTCAAATTATATACTAATAGGACGAAATTTTTTGGTCCTATTGGGACTATTATCATAAAATAGTACCAATAGGTCCAACTTTTTTTGGTTGGACCTAATTGGTATATATTTGGTGATAATAGTTTATAATTAGGAATAAATAAAATGAAATTTATATAATTGATATTTAAATGTGGACCCATTGGACTATTTGGTGATATAATACTATAATTGACATTTTTTTCCTATATTGACATTCTTAACTGATGACTATATATATGAATTTCCACTACTTTTTATCCATTTAACCATTTTATACTATTCTCCTAAATAACTATATCCATAATAAATAAACCATCTTTAATAGTACGGAATGAGTATTATTGTAAGGATATAATTATTCAAAATAACAAAAGTTTGTTGATTATTTCCATTTTGGTTTTGTTGGAAAAATTCTTAAGTTATTCGAAATTAATCTATCTTAACTGTGTGTTTTGATTAGATTTCAAAACCTTTTATGATTGCTTTACTGATGTTACTAATGCTACTAACTTGTTCTAGAGTTAGGTGTTTGTGTTACAGGTTTCAGCAGTAGAACTACCAACTTGGACAGAGCCAAGACTGAAGGAGTTCAAGCAGTATTGAATTCAGCCTTACTGAAAGGAGTATCGATGTCAGTGCAACTAATAGAAGCTCAACTGAAGGATAGCGAACTGAATAACTTAAGACTGATGGAAGGCCAACTAATGCCTGAAGAACTGAAGTATGGCAATGTTGATGAATAGAGCTACTGGAGTAAAGTCGGAGACTGAAGACTAACGTTAGAAGATCGAAGGCTGAAGATCGGAGACTGTGACTCAGTGCTGAAGAGTTGAAGGAGTCAAGATATGACTAAAGAATCATATAAGGCAGCCAATTGTCCCCGTGAAAGTCGAAGCTGGCAATCAAGAGTCAAAGTTGGTGTCTTGAAGTTAAAGTTATCAATCGATAGTCAAATCTGGAGACAACTAATCGATGTTGACTTTATCAAGTCAAATATTGCTGATGAAAGGTCAAAGCTGACTATTTACCTACATCTGTCTTGAGTGTTTGATATGTCAAGTGTGCTAGCGTATCTCTTACCAGCCGCCCCTTCTCTTGCCTTCTTTGTTCCCGCGCTGCCCTACTCCGACTATCCATCTCTCCATGTGTACACGCATGCATACCGAGTGGCCATCTCCTCCCTCCATCCAGGATGTCGTTGCGGTCTTCGTCTCCGACAGGGCACCGTTGACGCCGTGGCATCCGTGACTTCGGTCTCTCTAAAGCCACGCGTACAAAAGAAACTCTTTGGTTCGAACGCCGCTACCAAAGCTTCCAGATCATGCATCATCGTGTTTTCTCTGATGAGGCACCATCGCTCCCGATCCAGCCACGCTGCTGTTACTCCACCGTCACGCCATCCCGGTGTTGTCTCCTCTCACGACGCACGCACACACACATGAGGTAGTTGCCTTTTCTCTCACATACTTTCTATTCATGTATTTTATTAATATTTTTCCGGCAAAAACAGGACACTCCCCTCCCCCCTCCTTGACTACAGTGACTGTTGTCGTCATCGTCGTCTCTGAATTACCATTCGATTGCGAGCTTCTGCTATTGACGACCTTCCTCCTCTGTGGTTTCTCGATCAACGATCGAGCCCTAGATGGCTCGGTCTTACTGTAGTCTATGCTCAAATCAGTTAGTATGTAATTAGAATTTGATTTAATTGGTTTCATCTCATGTTTGAGATTTGAGAAACACAGAGTATGGTTATCGATTTTGTCATTAGAAGCTGTGACTCATTCAAAACTCTACTCTTGAATCATGATAGAAGAAACATGAGAATGTATATTATGCTGGATTATTGCAGTAGTCGAGTCTAGAGCTGACAAAGTAGCGGGTTGGGCCAGCCCGACCCGGGCTCGTCGGGCTTTTACATTTTTTCGGGCCGGGCCGGGCCCGCCCAAAATTTTTCGGGCCTAAAAATATGAAACCAAAACCAACCCGGGCGGGCTTTTGGGCGGATGGGTTTTTTTAGATTATTTTCTAATTTTTTTAATATATAAAATTAATATTTTAAATTTTAAAAAAATAAATAAATTAAATGCATAGTAAAATCTCATAACTCCTTAACTTAAATAAACAATTAGTGATAAGAACATATTGAGCTTACTTATTCTTATGATAATGCTTCTTGTACATCTTGATCTATTTATGTATTCATACGATAATATGATAATGCAGCATAATTTTAATTCTTTAATTTAAGGAGAAAAAATTAGTAATTATAAATCAAAGGTAAATAATACTATTCAATCCACTTATACGCCTAAAATAATAGAAAAAATAAATTAATTATACAATATCTATTTAAGATCAATGATTCAGAATAGTTTTTACATATTATAAGGTCATTAATCATCAACCTAATATTTTTGGAGATTATTTCTCTTATGAATTATTTTTGAATGATTTATGAGATTATTATTTTTTTTCAGAATTTTGATGTGTTGCAATTCAAAAAAGTTATTTTCCTGATCAGTATGTGAATTAGTAAGAAAATTTTACTATAATAAATAAATAATTATATAAATATAATTAATATTATTAAAAAATTATAGATATGTATATTAAATAATAATATAAATATGTATATTTAATAAAATATCGGGTGAGCTTTTTAGCCCGAAACTCCGGGCTTTTTTGGCTCGAAGCCCGGTAGGCCCGTGGTTTTTTTTTGGGGTGGACTTTTTAGACCCAATTTTTTGGACCTTTAATTTTTAAGCCCAAACCAGCCAAACCCGGGTACCCGGGAGGCTTTTCGGGCCGGGCTCATTTTGCTGGCTCTAGTCGAGTCTAGGTGATTAGCTATAATCATGTACTTGTATTTCATTACAAATTGATTTGAGGTGTTCTTTATGCATCTCTACCATCTTGCAGCATTTATTGACTGAATATTAGTAGATCTTGGATGAGTACCTTGATTGTTAGCTTGGAGTTTGTGTTTGATGTTGGTATTAGTTATCACTGTTCGAATCAACCATGGCTCAAGTCATAAATATTGTTTAATAAAGAAGGTTGAATGAACAAAATTTTGAAAGGGAATGATGAATACACATTTACCTCAACACTTTGAGAATCACTTCTTCTCTACTCTTGGAAATGATTACAATAAGACTTAATGAAAGGGTATTGTATTTGAATTGCTGATTTGATTTACAAGGTACACAACTAGGTAGAGGTGTAGCAAAGGTACTTTGATGGGAAGTTGATATTGATTGATTGTAAGGGTTAAAAAGTGGCTGGAAAGGTGGAAAAATTTGATGGGATATGGTAAGGTATGACGTGACAATCTATCGCGGTTTAATTTATCTGGCTTGGAATGTTTCTGTATTAATTCTCAACTTTTGTTAATGTGATTAATTCGATTTTGATTCTCATTCATCGAACACGCGGTAAATTAATTATTCGATATACTAAAACAAGATTTCATTACAATAGTTAAAAGTTTTAATCGGCTTGCAAAAATTATTAATGGTTTAATAATTTGTTATAACATTATTTAGCGACGTTGGGTATTATATTCTACCCCCTTAAGAAAATTTCATCTCGAAATTTGTATACCTCAATAAAACAGCTCTGGGTATTTCTCTTTTATCCCGTCCTAGAGCTCCCACATGGTTTTCTCTTGACCATGATGTCTCCACAAGACTTTTATAGATGTGATTGAGCTTCGGGAATTTCTTCATAGCCTAGGTCTGGATTGAGAATCATCTCGTTTTGGTGAAATACGTGCTTTGGATCAAACACGTATTTTCGGAGTTGTGATATGTGGAAAACATTGTGGACATTTTCAAAGCTTGGAGACAATGCCAATCTGTAAGCTACTGGACCTATCTTGTCTGGAATCTCATAAGGTCCCAAAAAACGAGGTCATAGCTTACCATCTGACATCAAATATAATTATCCCCTTAGAATGTGATACTTTTAGGAAGACCATGTCTCATACTTCAAAATGTAGCTCAGTTCGGCGTGTATCAGCATATGATTTTTGCCTATCTTGGGCCTCCTTTATTCTCCTTATGATTGTTTGACAATTTCAGTCATCTCGTTGACTGTGTCTGGTCATAATATTTTTCTTTCACCAACCTAATCCTAGTAAAGTGGTGATCTGTATTTCTTCCCATACAATGCCTTATATGGAGCCATATCGATGGTTATCTGGTAACTGTTACTGTAGAAAAATTCAATCAGTGGTAGTACTAATTCCCAACTTCCACATTGGTCAATTACCACTGTCCTCAACATATCTTCCAGAGTTTGAATCGTTCTCTCCGACTGTCCATCAGTTTGCCGGTGGAAGGCCGTACTAAAGTTTAATCTTGTGCCTAAATCTTTTTGTAAGCTTATCCAGAATCTGGATGTAAACTTAGAATCACGATCTGAGGCGATTGACATTGGTACGCCATGCAGGCGTATGATTTCACGGACATACAATTGGGCTAACTTGTCGGATATGTAAGTTATTGGAATTGGTATAAAATGTACGCATTTTGTGATGCTACCAAAATGGTAGTGTTCCCTCTTTTTGACTTTGGTAGACCTGTCACAAAATCCATTGTGATGTGCTCCCACTTCCACTCTGGTATTTCTAGGGGCTGCAACTTCTCATAGGGTCGTTGGTGCAAAGCTTTCACTTGTTGACATGCTGGGCATCTCTCCACAAATGAGGCTATATCTATCTTCATACCGTCCCACTAGAACCTTTTCTTCAAGTCTTGATACATCTTTGTACTTCCTGGGTGGGCGGTGTAAGGTGTTTTATGAGCTTCGCCCATGATTTTATTTTTGAGTTCTACGTCGTGTGGAATGCACAATCTGTTTTCAGACATGATGGCGTTGTCTGGCGCCTCGTGGTAACCTCTAGGGTTATCTGTCCTTATTTTAAATTAATCTTTTCCAAGATTTCATCCTGTCTCTATATGCTTACGATCCGTTCTCTTAGGTCAAACGTCGCTACCACTGTGGAAACAATTCCCTCGACTGACCTTGGTGGTTGCCCTACTTCTAAGTTCATCTTTTGGAACTCCTTTAAGAGTTTCTCTTCTTGAGTGAGAAGAAGTTCTAACTTAGAGTGAATTTTATGACTCAAGGCGTCGGCTACTGCGTTATTGTTGTTCGGGTGGTAGTTTATACCATAATCGTAATCTTTAACCAGTTCGAGCCATCTCATATGCCTTATGTTGAGATCCTTTTGTTCAAAGAAGTATTTAAGACTTTTATGATCTGTAAATATCTCACACCGAACTCCGTAGATGTGGTGTCTACAGATCTTCAAGGTGAGTACCACTGCTGCTAATTCCAAATCATGCACTGGATAATTCAACTCGTGTGGTCTAAGTTATCGCGATGCACATGCTATCACTCTCCCTTCTTACATTATTACGAAACCTAGCCCATTTTTGGATGCGTCTGTATAGATCGCATATTCCTTATCGGATGCTGGAACAGTTAGCACTGATGCAGTGGTTAGTCTCTTCTTGAGTTCTTGAAAGCTTTTCTCGTATTCGCTGGTCCACGTGTATTTGACTTCTTTTTGGAGTAATTGTGTTATTGCCTTACTATTTTGGAGAATCCTTCAATGAATCTCCTGTAGTAGTATGCTAATCCTAAAAAGCTTTCTGATCTCATTAGGATTAGTGGGTGAGTTCCAGTCATATATTGCTTGCACCTTTGTGGGGTCCACTTTGACCCCTCTGACGACACAATATGCCCAAGGAAAGTGACGACACAATATGCCAAAGGAAAGTGACCTCCCTAAGCCAAAACTCGCACATGGAGAATTTAGCATAAAATCGCTCCATGCTCAAAGTTCATAAGACGACTTTTAAGTGTGCTTCATGGTCTCTCTCGTC
Organism: Salvia rosmarinus; assembly: GCA_036937905.1. Taxonomy (NCBI): domain Eukaryota; kingdom Viridiplantae; phylum Streptophyta; class Magnoliopsida; order Lamiales; family Lamiaceae; genus Salvia; species Salvia rosmarinus. The sequence continues at coordinate 57,400 of JAODLM010000256.1, forward strand.
CTTAGAATAGATGAGGATGTCATCTATGAAAACTAAGATAAATTTATGTAAGTTTAGGTGAAATACTTGATTCATGATATCCATGAACACTGCAGGTGCATTGTCAATCCGAAAGGCATAACTACAAACTCGTAGTTGCCATACCTAGTTCGGAAAGCTATCTTGGGTATGTCTTCTGGTCGAATCTTCAGTTGATAGTATCCAAACCTCATATCTATCTTTGAGAATACACTCGCTCTCTTAAGTTGAACAAACAAATCGTCTATCTTTGGTTGCGCGTATTTGTTTTTGAGCGTTAACTTGTTCAGTTCCCTAAGTCTATGCACATTCTTAAGATGTTGTCTTTCTTCTTCATGAACAACAAAGGCGCTCCCCATGGAGAGACACTAGGTCTGATAAAACCTAAGTCCAAAAGTTCTTGGAGTTGCATCTTAAGCTCTTCTAGTTCATTCAGAGCCATTCTGTATGGTGTCTTTGACACAGGGGCTAATCTGGGTCCCAAGTTAATGGTAATTTCCACTTGTCTCTCTGGTGGAAGCCATGTAGTACGTCGCGAAAAACATTTTGATAATCTCGCACAATTGCTACGTCCTCAATTTTTTTTCTTGTCTTCAGCTTCTCCGTTCAGGTAAACAAGGTAAGCTGGACAACCTTTCTTCATCATTTTTGTTGCTTGTAGGGCAGAGACGACAGTCTTTTTCCTGCTCATGCTAATTCCATGAAAGCTTGTTGGTTCCTTCCCGGAGGTTGGAAGGAGATTTATCTTTCGTTGAAAAGATGGTGGCATAGTTTTCGTCTAGTCAATCCATTCTTAGGATTATGTCGACGTCCCGTATTAACATAATCATGAGGTTGTTTGCTAAGACCTTATGACTTCCGAAGACTAGTTCAAGGTTTGAGCAAACGTGTGTGATTTCTACAAGTCTTCCTACTGGTGAAGATACTTTCATCCTAGGTTCAGCCTGTTCAGTTGTGAGTTCTAAGGCATCTATGCATGGACTAGCTATGAATGAATGCGAGGCACCCGTATCAAACAAAATAATCACAGGTATATCAAGAAGTTTACCCATATCTGCCAGGTTTCCCTGGTGATTCTCGAGTTGTTTCTGCTTCAGAGCGTATGCCCTAACTTGTTGTGGGTATCCTTGTTGTTGTCGTTGTTGATGGGGTGGTGGTCGTGGTTGTTGGCGCTGCTGGGACTGTGTTTGCATTGCCCGTAGATTTTGTACTTGGGCTGGTGGATTCGGCCTTATGCTCACCCATTGCTGCTTGGTAGGGCAGTGTTTCGCATATTGGCCCTTCTGGCCGTATATGTACATCCATCACTACCGGCCTTGTAGAATCCCTTGTGCATCCTGTTGCATTTTGGACAGGAAGAAGATTGCGGTTGATTCTTTTCCCAATTAGTTTGGAGCAGCCTGTCTTTCGAAACCCTGCTGCTGGTGTGGCTATCTTTGCCTCAGTTTCTCTTCAACCTGTCCATGGCCGTTGTCATCCCACTTTTGTTTTCTTGAAGCTTTGGGACTGAGTTTGTGGGGGTACCGGTATTGGAATCGTTACCGATCTTTCCCCTGACATCGCCCCCTCGATGTCTAGGCCTTTACTGAGTGTTCAGTGTTTCACCATCTACTATAGCTCGCCAATGCCATCCTCATCTCGTACTTGATTCTACTATGCAAAGCTTATAAGCAAATAGGTTTTTACAGCCGCAAAAGACCACTTGAGTGGCCAAAATATAGAAAGAGGATGCCTTAATGAGGACTTTACATATATCAAGTCTCAAAAGATGTACTATCTAAGTACATGACATGATGCCCTATCAGCTAGTCTTATCATCACAAAAGGTACTTAGTCACAGAACATCTAAAAGTCATGTCTCCATGCTAACAATTCGAAAGAAATGCTATGAACTTACTATGGAACAGTCCCTATGTAATCCACGTTCCAATCGACATATTAGTGCTAAAGCAATAACTAAGATTGGAACAGTCTATTGATAAAGAAATGTTTCCGATTAGCTATAAAATATATCCTACAAAAGAACGTCTTTGATCCAGACTACTAACGGAATGTCGATCCTAGAGAGTTAGTCACGGACTTGTAGCCTAAGTCTTCATCTGGGTCCTCCTCAGGGCCTTTCTCTTCCGCATAGCAGTCCTCATCATCCATGTCACCCGCCGTTTCTATCTGAGCTATGTCCTCGGCCTGACGGTGTTGTGCTATGCTCGCATAGAGGTTCTGCATGTTGTCCACAATTCTCCTCTTCCTCGAGGAAATGGGTTTAATAAAAGCATTTGCTGGTAGTAGGCCCTAGTCTGGTGGTACCAACGGTGCACAACTGTGGGGTCTCGCCCTCCTCGTCACTAGAGTGGGCAAGGGCCTTGCCCTTGTCTGGTATCCCGCGTACCTCATGCACTACTCGTACCAATCTTTCCATCATAGTCGTGCACGTTGAGTCCTTATTCTCTGGTGGGAATGGCCATACTGGGGACATGCTGAGTGGCAGTAGTGGCCAATATCGGACCACTGCTGGCTGGGATGGGGTCACATCTGTTAGATTTATATACTGTAAGAAAAATGGTTTAGCTTGTATTCAATGTTTCCTGTTACCACTATTACAATCTCATATCTGAATTGTTTACTTGATTGCATATGTTTGTCTCATTATCTCATACAAAAGTTAGATCATACAGTGTGTAGAAGATCACATAAGTCTGTATGATTGGTTAAAATTATTGAGATATAAAAAGGATCACAACTGAGATAACTTGAGGATGCGTTATCGGTATAGGCTGCAGTTATAGCTGGCAAAGTGCGAGCCAGTTCGGCCCAGCCTTGGGCCCGTCGGGCTTTGTATTTTTTCGGCCGGGTCGGACCCACCCAAAATTTTCGGGCCTAAAAATATGAAGCCCAAACCAATCCCGAGCGGCTTTCGGGCATGGCGACCGCCTAAAACCCGTCGTCAAAGGTCCTCGGCGTGCCAAGATACAACTTGTAATCTCCTTCAACTTGAACACATAGTTACGTATATGGCAAGTTAAGGGGTCGAACCCAAGAGAGCTGGTTGTGTTGTTACTCGAGTTGTCACAGTTTGAGTAGGAGGTTACCCAGAGGGCAAGGTGTCAGTCAGGCTGACGGTCTCAGTAGAAATGTACTGAGAGATAAATCTTGAGTAAAGTAAGCGAAAACTAAACACAAGGTAAAAGTTAAATAACAAGCAGTTGGGCCAAGGGTTCCACACGTTGAGATACTAGTCAAGATGTCGGTCATAGGTTCAAAGGTTTTCACCACGAGTGTATGTCGTTGGTTAACGGTACCAAGGGGTAGGCGCCCCTTTTTGGTTGTCACGTACACCAGGCCCCTCAGCCCCAGCTTGCCCTTAGGTTTTATGACGAAGTACAGAGACCCCCTACCTTGCCCCCTTGCCAAGACGCTCTCCCTAGGAAGACACTTCACTAGGGTATCCCGCCCCAACAGCTTGACTCACTAGACAGTCCAACTAGCCACAGCCGGTCCAAGGGAATGGCTCGCAGCCCTTTGCCCAAGGCCGATGGCTACAATCACCCATTCCAGCCGCACTTCCCGGGATAAAGACACACTCGATGTCTTACTCGGGCTATTGCTTGTAGCTATCCCTCCCCTCAAGGTTACCGGCCGAGTTAACGCTCAAGGAAATGAATAACATGGGTATCAAGGCCTAGAGCTTCGGGAACACCCACTCAAGGTTCTAAGGACGTTTAGGCCTCACGACTCTCATGACCTCGACTCAACGTGCTTCACCCCGAGCCCAACCAAACCGACTACTCACACATAATCGACATAAACACAAAAGCAACAAACAAGAACATAAACGAAACCATACTTGAATATAAAATCAAATGGAAAGGAAAAGCAGTCTCTGGCAAGCAGTTGCTCGAGCAGAGATAACAAAATACATGAACATAAAGGTTTGCCCGTAGGACTTGTTTATCTTCCTCACGAATCACTCATGAAAACCAAAGGAAAATGAAAGAGAAAAGTGCAGAGAAAAACTAAGGACTCGATGCTTCCCCTCTGAAATCGATATATGTGAAGTGGTTGTTGGGAGCCTAAGTATACTCCTCTTTGGCTTGGTCTGCGTGCGTATCTCGAGGCGGTAGGTGGTGAGGTCAGCAGCTAGCTCGGGTTTTGAACCACCGATGGAGACTCCTCTGGCTTCAGCTGGATGGATTTGTCTCATCTCAACCACCACAGCTTGACCTTTTCTTTTCGGCAAAAATCAACCCTGCGGCAGAGGAGGACCTTGCCTAGAATCTTCCACTTTACGTGCAAGTCTGCCAGAGTTCTTGTCTTCGCCTCCCAGCTGCATTCTGAGTTTACCCTCTGTCCCCTACGTAATTCCTCGTCATTTTTCCCGCTCTTCCTTGACTCGATCATCCTCTTGGCTTCATGTCAGCTCGTTGGTCAGGCTCAGCTCCCGCGTGGTACCGTCTCTTGGCAAGATGTCAAAATGTCTTGCCAAGGTAATTCTCGGGATTTTACATCTCTCACAGGAGGTGGCCTGATCTTGCCCAAGGTCCGTCTCAACCTGCAGCACCCCAAAGCGTGTCCTCCCAGACACAGACACACACAAAGAACACACAAAAATGCACTCTTTCTAGGGCAAGGACTATCCCAAAAAGAGCACGAAAAGTGGGCTCGTCACACTCACACACTTGAACCAAGATTGTCCTCAAGCGTGCATGCATTCCTTGCCCAAAAGAAAAACAAAACACACAAACAACACACGCAAAAACCAGCAAGGATAAGATGAAACATTACAAAGATAATCCCGCATAGGCGATTAATACAGCTATGTATCAAGGTCAATCAAGATCGGGGCAAAGCAAGTTTGTGGAAGTTTCTCTCAAGCACTCAAACACTCTGTGTTTAGGGTCTCACGTTCAGTGATGACTTGATCAAGGAAGTGCCATAGGCTTGCCTGCCGTCTACTATCTATGCCCTATAGCTTGGTCTAAGTTCTCTATCCTTAGGTCTTTTAGGGTTGTATCGAGTGGCTTCTTGGCAAAGTAGGAAGTATTTAAGCTTTGGGTAAGGTTGTCTTGACTTAGGTCTTGGGCAGAATGTTTTCCCATTTCCCTTGGCAAGATACTTACGGGCCTCAGCACACTTTATATTTTGGGAAAACTTTTTTTTTTCATCACATGTTCCCCCACCCTTTTTCTTTTTCTACACATTTTGAATTGGGATGCATTTACCCAATTTTCTCAATTTAAGCTCATTATGCCCGGCCGAAGGCCAAGGGATCTAGTGTTTGTGTTTTGCCCAGAATGATGCCCAAGACATACATATCCCTCCCCTATTCTTCCTCTCTTAATCCCCAGGTCAGGGAAGAGTACAAGGTAATTCAAAAGAAAATGAACAGCTCAAATGGGGCTAGCAAATGATACATATATCTGGGTTTATGTTCATTGTTGACCATGGCTACGAAAAGTAAGCCTAAATCATCTAGAGCACTTAGACCTACAGCAGTTGGGCTTTGATCAAGACGACAGACAAATTCTAGCACAACCAAGTCAAGCATCCGAATAACACACAGAATAGAAATCATGCTTGCAATGATAAAGCATATAGGCTCAATTTCTCACAGGTGTGCATGCTATGCCCTTTTTCCGTCATACTAACCTCATTGAAACATAGCTAAATATGTATTACAAAGCCTATGCCAAGATCATAATCATCATGCTCATCTCAAACGTGCTGGTCAACACACACAACAAGAAACAGGGGGCCCTCTCCACTCACACACTTTGCTCGTGGCAAAGTGTTAGACTAATTAGGGTCCCCGAAAAACACAAACACAAAACAAAAAAACATAAAAAACAAAAAATAAAAACAAAACACAAAAACAAAAGACACAAACACAAGGGAGGAAAAGCTTAGGGGGATGCAGACGGATACCTGAATCCTTGATGGGCGAAAAATACGAGCTGTGCAGTCTGGATCTCATTCAAGGTCTCTTGCAATCTGGTGAGGGCGGCTTGAGTGTCATCTTGGGCAGGCTCCGGTGTTGCTGAAGGTCCTGCCCTTGCCTTGGCCTTTGAGCGTGCTGGCTTGGCAACTGGCTTCTCAAGCTCCTGCAGTATGGTGAGCTTGCCGTCCTCGTCTTCCACGATCTTGAGCATCTTCTTGAGCGCCTTCAGGTCAAAGGTGTCCTCTCTCTCGGGGGTCATGGCAAAATCGTGGTCGAGCAGATCGTTTTTCTTGGCGAAGTTGGTTGGCAAGTGGCACAAGGATAGCTTCTGCTGCTCCATGCCCATGATGCTCTTCATGTGCGAAATTGCAAAGGCTGTGAAGTTGAGCCTTGTCTTCTCGTGCATCACCCAAAGAATGTACAATTCGCTTTTGACATTGTCGCGCTGTTGTCCTTCTTGCCAAAGAGGTTGTAGGAGAGGATCCGGTGGCACACCTGCATGGCTGGGTCCTTGAGGGCGGTTCCTTTGGCATCACAAGATTTGAATTATGCGCCATCTTTTCCGATCAGCTTTGCCCAGATCCCCGACCATTTTTCATCAGTGTAGTTGGGCACCACCTTGACTGCTCATTTGTAGCTTGCGCCCTTGGCCTCCATCAACGTCACCATCTTGAGAGCTTGGTTGAGCTCGTCAACCGTGAACTCTCTCTGCTCCCCGAGGAGTGTGAATTGTATTCCCTCTGGCACTCCCTTGTCGTGGTCGATGTCAAGATCACTGTAGAATTCCTTCACCAATGGCGCGTAGACTGTGGTATCCCACTCAAGAAACTTTCCCCATCTGATTCATTTGAACAACCGCCCGACGTCCTCCTTGACACACAGTCGCTCGAGGAGTGCAGGCTTCAATCACTTGGGCACCACCATCTCCTTGTTCTTGGCGAGCTCCTTGGCATTGACAGTGTAAGCCTTTCCCCTTTTCGATGAGCGTGTCATGATTTTTGCTTTCTTCGTCGGCCGTTCTTCGACGAAAGGGACGTCGTCTTCCTCCTCCCCTGCCACTTGGTCATTCACCTCGTCTTCATCTTCACCGAGCATGTCATCGGAGCTTCCTTCCTCGGAGACCTCATTCTCCTCCACTGCCTTGGTTTCGTACCGGCGGACTCAGTGTGAGAGGAGTTCGTCAGCGTCTTTTTCGAGGAGGAGTTTGTAGGAGTATCCTTGGTCTTTTTCTTTTCAGTGGAGGAGGGCCCTCCTTTCTTCTTCTCCGAAGTTTTCTCGGTCAGAGGCGCACCTCTTCGTCGGCGTCCACCTCCATGTGGATGTTGTGGAGGGTGGGCGCTCCTTCTGCTCCGATGGCGAAGTCAGCAAGAAGGGTTCTGTAGAAGGACGATGGGCTCCCCTCGGCGGCGGGCTCGGCTGGCGATTTCTCCAACTTCGTGCGGCGGACGATGGTTTTCTTCGAGGATTTTTCGGTGCGAGGTCGATGTCGTCGGGAATTTTGCCGAGTTTGTTCTTTGGTCGCGTATGAACCATGGAGGGAAGGTTAGGGTTTTGTGCTTGAGTTTGGGGAAGTTTTCGGGGGGTTTGAATGTGGGAAGGTGGGTAGGCGAAATGAGGGGTTAATTGGAACGTGGGTTGAAACGGTTATAGGGTAGTAGGCTGATTGATGGGACGTCTCCTGCGTCAGCCACAGAGATTTAAGTCTTCATCTCGTGCCCCGTGTCTTGGCCAAGACTGTCTCCTTGCCAGCTGCATCGTCTCCATTTCGCCTCGCCTTGAGTTCCTTCCAGACTTGTAGTTAAGAAAATACGCCTCGGGAAAAGCAGTCCTCTCGAGGCGGTCGAAATAACGGTGGGTTTTCCCACTCACACACTTTGCTTGAGGCAAAGTGTTAAAAGTGGTCAAGACCACCCCCTTGATAAAAAGGGAATAAAAGGTAAGCGATTAAAATCATACCACACCGGGTTGCCTCCCGGGAAGCGCTATTGTTTAACGTCGTTAGCTCGACTTATTCCTCCAGCTTAGGCGTCTTTAGGATCCTCTTGAGGGACCTCGTGAAGCTCATCTTGCTCAGCGTCCCATTCTCTGAGCCTTCGGTCGTACCCATAGTAGGTCTTGAGCCTGCTTCGTTCACCTTGAACACTTTCTTGCCGTCCATGCCGCTTATCTCCACAACTCCATTTGGATGCTGGGCGTGCACGATGTAAGGGCCCACCCACTTGGTGGTCAGCTTGCCAGAGGCATAGCGGAACCTATTTTGATAGAGTAACACCACTTGCCCATTTTCGAACTTCTTTTCCTTGATCAAAAGATCATGGGCTCTCTTGAGTCTATCCTTGTATATGGCGGCATTGTCATAAGCTTTGAGGCGAATCTCTCGAGCTCTTGTATGTCAAGCTTGCACTTCTTTCCTGCCTCATCCTACCAAAGTTGAGCTTATGGATTGCCCAATATGCCTTGTGTTCCAAATGACAGTGTGACACATCTTGCCAAACACCATCCGGTGGGAGACATTCCAAATGGCATTTTGAAGGCTATCCGGTATGCCCATAGTGCATCGTCGAGGTGAGTGCTCCACTCCTTCTTGCTCTCTCCAAGGCCTTCCTCAAGATAGTCTTCACAATGTGGTTTGAGAGCTCACCGCCATTGGCTTGAGGATGGTAGGCGGTGAACATCCGATGATGCAGCCCATACTGTAGGGAAAACTGATTTTGACCCTCTCCCGAGGATCTATCTTGGATGTTTAATTCACCATACATTGATTATATTCCTACACGTAGGGGTTTTCGCGTGTTTACCTTTGAATCTGCTTCGGGGATGAACGGATCGAGACTCGTGCTTTGATCTTCCGGACTGTATCCGGTTGCCCAATCTCCAATATCGGTGAGGATAATCTATGGAGAATGCTGGTAAAATCACCCTAACCTCTCTATGAATTTTCGAAAACTCACTCCCATGTCCTATGGGATTCTCGAAAATATGGCTAGGTTAAAAGTGAGGATTAGCTTTGATCTTATCTCTTACCTTATATTTATAATGCATTACCATAATCCCATTAGGAAAGGATCCATGCATATCCCATAAATATAATAATATCCTTATGGATAAAGAGAATCAAATCATATCCATAGAGAGGAGATAGGCGCCGATTTTCCTCCTAGCTTCGGGCCTGGATGGGCCAGCCCAGGGATCAAATGCAAGGAATAAAGATGGGCCTCAAATAAATTAATTATCTTATGTTCAGCCCAGAACATAAATTAATTTATAAACATTCATTCATGCCACTATAGAATAAATCTCGACTTACCCTTTATTAGAAGGTGAGTAGGGCTTGCACTTAGACATTACGAATCCCGTATTTAAGATATCGCACGTCCATTAATTATTTAGAGCATTCTGATTGCTTAAAATAATTAATATCTTTATTTCCTTAAGTAGTACCACTCAACCTTATTATTGTACTTGAGCTAACTCAACCTGCAGGGTTTAGTACAATAAACCTTTTGAGCTCCTTAAGGGGACATCATCATCCTAAACGGATACGGTGACTCGATACAGATAACTAACATGACATACAAGCACTGCCACCACCCAAGATGCGGAGAATATTGGGTTAGAACATATAACCCTCACCCATAACAAGTCAAAGTGATGGTCAGCAACTCATACTCACCTAATACCTTATCGAGGTTTAGATAATCATAAGTCACCGAGATCTAGGTTCTTCACGACGGTCAGATAGAAGAACACATCTCACTGTGATCCATCAATACGTCAGATACGTACCAGCATAGACAAGCAACCAAGTCAAGTCACTTCTTATCTATACCGCAGCCTATACCGACAACTCGTCCTCAAGTTGTCTCAACTGTGATTCTTTTTATATCTCATTAAGCTTGACCAATCATATAGACTTCTGTGATCTTCTACACACTGTATGATCTAACTTATATATGAGATAAGGGGACACAGATATATGCAATCAAGTAATCAATTCAGATAGGAGATTGTAATAGTGGTAACATGAAACATTGTTTACAAGCTCAACCATAACGCGCCAAGATACAAATCCAACAATCTCCCACTTATACTAAAAAGCAAACTTTTAGTATACAATGTGTCTCTACTAGCTATTACAAACAAAACCATCACTTTGCTTCTCCCACTTATACAAAAGTTTCCTTTCTAAGTGGGTGCCATCAAGCACAATCCAAGTCCTCGAACGCACCGTAGACTTTTGCGGCAGCTCTTTGTGAATGGATCCGCTAGGTTATCCCTCGTATCAATCTTTTCAATCAAGACGTCCCTCGCCTAACGATTTCTCGATGACATGGTACTTTCTCTCTATGTGTTTGGTCGCCTTGTGGGTCCGTGGTTCCTTCGAGTTTGCCACGCACCGAGTTATCACAAGAAACTATGATACTCTTGGGCAAACCAGTACCACACCTAGATCCATGAGGTAGTTCTTGAACCATACAGCCTCCTTAGCGCCTCCGGCGGCTACATATTCGGCTTCCATGGTAGAGTCGAATGCATCGCCGCTTGCACTCGCCAGATACGGCTCCACCTCCCAAGGTAAACACATAGCACGAGGTAGACTTTTTCTCATCACGGTCGACTTGGAACCAGTCAGATAACCCAAATGCATTAGATTATCTGATGGTAAACTAGCCTATAATCTCGAGTCCTTTTCGTGTACTTGAGTATATGCTTTATCGCAATTCCAATGAGCTTGTCCGTGGTTAGATCGATATCTAGCTACTATGCCTACCGCATAGTAGATATCGAACCTCGTACATAGCATTGCGTACATGAGACTTCCTACGGCGAAGCGTAAGGAACTTGTCTCATTTCTCTATCTCCTTTGCAGTCATAGGTGATCGCTCCTTAGATAAAGGAACGCCATGTCTGAAAGGTAGCAATCCTTTCTTAGCGGTCGCATACTAAAACGAGTAATCACAAGATCAATGTAAGGCGCCCGAGATAGGCTCAACATTTTCCTCTTGCGATCTCGGTAAACCTTGATCCCAAGAATGTATGTCGATCTCCTAAGTCTTTCATTTGAAAGCGATCGGATAACCAACTCTTTACGATCGATAACAACTTCACATTGTTGCCAACTAGAAGAATGCCATCTACATAAAGTGCAAGAAATACCACATCCTCGCTGACATCTAAACGATACACACAACTCTCGCTAGGCAACCGAGTAAATCCATAGGACTTTACCACCTCGTCAAAGCGTAAGTTCCGGGATCGTGAGGCTTGCTTAAGCCCATAAATGGACTTCTTAGCTTCCATACTAGATGCTCTTCACCCTTCACCACATAACCTTCGGGTTGCTGCATATAGATGTCTCTACCTTCCTCAAGGTAACCGTTTAGAAAAGCGGTTTTCACATCCATTTGCCAAACCTCAAGGTTCAAGTGGTGTTATGGCGTAAGAATTACGATGGACTTGAGCATTGCTACGAAAAGGTCTCATCGAAATCGATGCCCTCAATTTGAGTGTACCTTTCGCCACAAGCCCGGCTTTAAAGGCCGAAACCTCTCCATCTCGAATCTCTTCCTCAGATACCCACTTACTACCTATGGCTTCCTTGCCATCTGGTAGAGGTGTCTTTTCGTATACATCCATAGCTGTTATGGACTCAATTTCTAAGTCCATAGCGGTGTGCCATGATCTTGCATCAATGTCTTGTATCGCCTCACTGTATGTCCATGGGTCGATTATTGCCTATTCATTTCCCGGGACTAAATCCGAAGATTCACCCACGAACATAAATCGCTCGGGTTGACGAACAACCTTCCCACTACGACGAGGCGCTACTGGCACAATGGCAACGGTGGGTGCAGTAACTTGTGGTTCTCTATCTTACACAACTTGCTGGATAGGAGCCACTTGTACGGTCGGTATCTCCAGTGGAACTCGACCCACTTCAATTTCTTGAAGTATCTGGTGTCGATCCCTCCCACTAGACACGACATCTCGTACCTTTGGCTTAATCGGTGGTGGAATACGATCATCTTCTAATTCCTGAAGAATGATTTCAACTTTGGATTTATGGTTTGTCATATAATCCTCTTCTAAGAATCGGGCATTAGTGCTAATAATGACCTTCTGATCCTTAGGACTATAGAATAAACCACCTTCGTCCTCTAGGATAGCCAATAAGCACCTTGCGTCGGATCTAGTCTCCAACTTGTCGCCCTTCTTGTTCAAAGACATGTGCCGGATCGCCCATATCCTAATGTGTCTTAAACTAGGCTTGCGCCCAACCCACAACTCGAAAGGGTCTTTTCGATCGACTTGGATGGTACTAGATTTAGCATATATGCCGCTTTCTAAGGCATACCCCTGTAACGAAATAAGCAATGCCGCATAACTCATCATTGATCTAACCATTTCCAAAAGAGTCCTATTTTTCGCCCGACACACCATTTTTTGTGGTGTGCCCGGTGTAAGTCTTACCGGGAGGTAATCCCACACTTCACTAGATAGTCCATAAACTCGTTATCGAGGTATTCGCCACCGCGATCGGACCGCAGATGACTTGATACTTTTTACCAAGCTTCGCCTCCACTTCCGCCTTAAACTCTTTGAATTTCTCAAAGCATTCGGACTTGCGGCGAAGCTAGTATATGTATCCGCACCTTGAGTAATCACAATGAAAGTGACAAAATACTGCATTCTCCACGAGCTTGTGTGGACATCGGTCCACACAGTTAGAATGGACTAGCTCCAACACTTCTTTGGCTCTATAACCCTTCGCTTTGAAGGGTCAGTCGACATCTTACCTTCTATACAGATTCGCAGACCGGGAACGGAGTAACTCGTTAGATTACCCAACGCCCATTCTTAGCCGCCTTTGGATCCTATTTAGATTAATGTGACCTAACCTAAGATGCCAGAGAAATGTGGTGTCGCTTTATAAGAAAACTTTCTCTTTTAAGGTTTGTAGATGATGCAACATAGTTATAGGTATTATGTTTGGCAGAAATAGTATAAAGCGAATTATATAATGTGCCAACACAGATAACTTCGTCATTTCTTATGTTAGAAACACCACTATCAAAAATAACAGAATATGCATGAATAAATAATTTCGAAACAGAAACAAGGTTCCGCCGAAAATCCGGCACATACAAAACGTCTTTTAAAACTAAAACTGTTGTCTCAAAACATAAAGTAACATCTCCGATCGCAACGGCCTCGACTTTCGCGCGTTGCCCATGGAGATCGTTATCTCGCCATCATGCAGCCTCCTTGTCCGCAGGAACCTCGCAAGGTGTAACAAACATGATCATCGCACTGTGTCTACTACCCAAGAATGGGTAGAACAAGTCGCTAAACATGTTTCACATTAAAGCAAATGGCGCACTGAGCCTCGAGCTTGGGGCACTTAGCCTTCCAATGCCCAGCCTCACCGCATTTGAAGCACTTGCCCTTCTCCTTTGGTTTTCAAAAGCGGTAGAGCCTTTAGATTACTCCCACTCTTTCTTTAGCCTTAACATCTCTTGAATTCCACTTTTCCTTTTCATTTTTCGATAAAGCGGTGGTTTTCTTTGAGGTGCGTATTAAAGATCTGTGCACCTTTGCCCATTTGCGTGCTCTTCCGCTACTAGATCCTCTTGCAATGAATCTAGAGTATAACTCTTATCATAAAGGACGCTTTATAACGGAAGTCATCAAAAGACTTGGCAAAGTGTTGAGGATCATATCGATTCGACTACGCCATCAATATATCCTCCAACCAACACGAAGCTCTCCAAGAGATTGATCATTTGCTCTACATGGTCATGCACCGAATCGCTTTCCTTCATTGAACTTGACATTATTGATTTTGTCAAATTATGACAAGCGATTCTGTCCGACTCTCATACGATTTCATAAGACTTAGCCATATCATGGTCGCATCTTCCATCTCGATGCCGAGTTCTGTGGACTCGCATGGTGACCAAAAGAAGGCACTTTGCAATTCTATTTGATTTGTCCCATTTCTCGTGCTCCTTGCGCCCTCATCAGAGATGAATCGCCTAGAGGCTTGGGATGGGGTGAAGTGAGTACAAATAGATTTTCTTCCGCAAAGAAGAACATTCTCAATGTTTCGCTTCCACTCGATAAAATTTGGACCGATAAGGGATTTTGTGCGAGCATATTGATAATCGGTGTAAGAGACATATCCGAAAGGATAATGTAAACACATAAGCATACGATCGCACATAATTGTAACCATAATATTGTAACCTTTTGATAAAACAATATTAATTGAAACCTCCAATCGCCCAAGGAATTCCACATGCAAGCCACGCGTGTGGGCGTTTACATGAATCCTCGACCGCACTAAAATATACCTTTTAGTCGCTTAATTTCAATCCATGTCAACTTATCCTTATGACAAATGAAATTAATGATTGGACCTTACTGACCACATCACTATCGCAAGAAGGGACTTCATGGAAGTTGTACTTGAGGTGATGTCTAAGCAATGACCACAATTTTAACAAAGAGAAAATGAATTTTAGAATCGACATACTCACTAGACCATACCGCCTAATCCAAATTCTTTTGTTATCTCATTTATATCCATCTCTAGAGAACTTATGAAAATCGCACATGCAAGCCACGCGTGTGGACGTATACATGAAACTCCCACTTCTCAATAGATTTAAAATGTTTTATTTAGAAATCTCATCTAACAAACTTATGATAAACAAGGCAAGCAAGCCACGCGTGTGGACGCTACTCACAGGTGCTTTCACTTTGTTTAGAGATCAAAAGTGAGGTCTTGACATTTTAATTTTAAAAATTAATTTGTCGGGTTGCTTGCTTAGTTTTTTGTTCAAAAGGTTTGTCCATGCAGATCACGTAATTCTAGCATGCTTTTCTATAGAACTCAACATGTAAAACATGCTCGCAGAATTCTAAAATATGCTTGAAAACGCGATAAACCTAGCATGCTTACTATGCGTATCCAATCACGAAAACATATAATATGTTTGTCTACGTAATTTAAACATACATAGCATGCTTCTCGATAATATAAACATCCACGACATGCTATGAACGATTAAAATAAAATAAAACGCTCATCGTGGCCCACTCGTGGAACCCCGCACTTTCTTGCCTAATCTATTACATAGAATTGCAAAGCATGATCTTCATAAACTTTGAAAACGGGCCTCGCGTGCACGGCACGGACCGGATTCACAAACCGATTCGGCCAAAATCGTTTGGGCTGAAAAATCGGGTCGGGTTGGGTTTGGGACGGGTTGGCCAAAATGGTGGGCTGGCGCGCTAGGGCATGCCCCATGCGCCGCTTAGCACACCGCCGCCGCCTCACTCGCCGCCTCGTGTGCTCCTCGCGGGCTGCCTCCCGATCGTGAAGACGACAACGACCCGCCGAGCACTCGTGCGCGCCATGCTCGTGCTCGCTCAGACGCCCGCTGGCGGTGCGTGCTACCGTCGACGACCTCGCGACCGCGCGAGCACGCCGCTGGCACCGGGGATCTCGCGCGACAACGCGCGCCCTGCCGCCCACGCATGCGCCAAGCGCCGGGATCTCACGCGACAAACGCACGCCTGCCGCCCACGGGCACGCGTTGTGCGTGCCGCTAGCGAACGTAAGGCGGCTGCGACTGCGACGAAGCGCCGCCAAGAGCGCACTCGGCCGCCAGCGGTGCAGAGGCCTCCGCGCGCACGCGAGCCCCGCACCCGGTTGCCGAGCCATGCCACCCATGTCGCTCCGCCCACCGCCACAGTGTCCGCGAAGCCGCGCGCTAAGCGCCGCCGCCCGCCCGCGCCGCGGCGACCTCTTGCCGATGAACTCCCATCGCCTCGCTTCTTCGCTCTTTCGCTCGTCGTTCTTTTTTACGGATAAGATTTACGTAAAATAAATCTAATCTAACCACGTATTTTCTCGTGGTGAAAAACAAAATCCGACAAAAACTAAACGAGCCCCGATGAACGATGATCCAACAATTAATATATTGCGCACGTAATAATCAAACGTGAATTAATCCAACAGAGCCAAGATATCGATCCTGTGCTCGATACTAATTGTAGGAAAACTTATTTTGACCCTCTCCGAGGATCTATCTTCGATGTTTAATTCACCATACATTGATTATATTCTTAGCATGCACCTATATAATTAATTGCAACACGTAGGGTTTTCTCATGTTTACCTTTGAATCTATCGGGATGAACGGATCGAGACTCGTGGCTTTGATCTTCCGGACTCGTATCCGGTTGCCCAATCTCCAATATCGGTGAGGATAATCTATGGAGAATGCTACGTAAAATCACCCTAATCCTCTATGAATTTTCGAAAACTCACTCCTAAGTCCTATGGGATTCTCGAAAATATGGCTAGGTTAAAAGTGAGGATTAGCTTTGATCTTATCTCTTACCTTATATTTATAATGTATTACCATAATCCCATTAGGAAAGGATCCATGCATATCCCATAAATATAATAATATCCTTATGGATAAAGAGAATCAAATCATATCCATAGAGAGGAGATAGGTGCCGATTTTCCTCCTAGCTTGAACTGGATGGGCCACCTGTGGATCAAATGCAAGGAATAAAGATGGGTCTCAAATAAATTAATTATCTTATGTTCAAAGCCGAACATAAATTAATTTATAAACATTCATTCATGCCACTAGAGAATAAATGTCGACTTACCCCTTTATTACCAGAAGGTGAGTTTGCTTGCACTTAGACATTACGAATCCTCGTATTTAAGATATCGACGTCCATTAATTATTTAGAGCATTCTCGATTGCCTAAAATAATTAATATCTTTATTTCCTTAAGTAGTACCACTCAACCTTATTATTGTACTTGAGCTAACTCAACTGCGGGGTTTAGTACAATAAACCTTTGAGCTCCTTAAGGGACGCCATCATCCTAAATGGATACGGTGACTCGACATGAGATAACTAGCATGACATACAAGCACCGCCACCACTCAAGACGCGGAGAATATTGGGTTAGAATATATAACCCTCACCCATAACAAGTCAAAGTGATGGTCAAGAACTCATACTCACCTAATACCTTATCGAGGTTTAGATCATTGTAAGTCACCGAGATCTAGGTTCTTCACGACGGTCGAGACGTAAGAACACATCTCACCGTGATCCATCAATACGCCGAGACGCATCAAAGATAGATAAGCAACCAAGTCAAGTCACTTCTTATCTATACCGACTTATACCGACAACTCGTCCTCAAGTTGTCTCACCGTGATACTTTTTATATCTCATTAAGCTTGACCAATCATACGGACTTCTATGATCTTCTACACATCGTATGATCTAACTTATATATGAGATAAGGGACACATATATATGCAATCAAGTAATCAATTCAGATAGGAGATTGTAATAGTGGTAATGGAAACATTGTATACAAGCTCAACCATAATCGCTTAGTATACAAATCCAACACATGCTTCTTGAGTAAGCTGCTAATGGTGGCATTGTAGAAGTGGGTGCCCGATCACCGATTATGGCTCTTGGCACACCGAACCGGGTCAAGATGTTTGACTTGAGAAAATGGCTATAGCCTTGCATCCGCCATGGTCGTGGCCTTCGCTTCTACCCATTTTGACACGTAGTCCATCGCTAGAGTATGTATTGATTTCCTTAGAGTTTGGCAGGGGCCCATGAAATCCATGCCCCATACGTCGAATACTTCCTTTGGGAAGATAGGTACCAAGGGCATCTCATTCCTTCTTGAGACATTTCCGCGCTGGTACTTATCGTAGTCTCGCACTCTCGTAGCTATCCTCGAAGATAGTGGGCCAAGAGAACCCACAATCAGGATCTTCCTTGCCGCTCTCTTGTGCCCAAATGTCCTCCGTGACTCCTTCTCATGGCAAAGGCTCAAGGATGCTTGTCTGCTCACCATCCCGAACGCATCTCCTCCAGATCAAGTCCGAGCATTGCTTCCACAAGTATGGGTCATCCCATACGTGTATCGACTCTCCTTCTCGAGTTTTTTCCTCCGGTGTGTTGGCATCCCCACGGGCAACACTCCGTCACGATGTAGTTCACCAAGTCCGCGCACTCATGGCTCCTGGTGTAGATCTCGAGTAGCTCGTCTGGAAACGTTGCTCGGATTGGATCTCCTTCATCCTTTCTCAAAATTCTGCTCAAGTGGTCGGCCACTTGATTTTGAGATCCACTCTTGTCTTTGATCTCAACGTCGAGCTCCTGGAGGAGGAGTATCCACCGTATGAGTCTTGGCTTTGTATCCTTCTTTGCCATGAGATATTTTATGACGGCGTGGTCAGTGTAAACCACAATCTTGCTTCCAAAGAGGTAGGAGTGAAATTTCTCAAAGGAAAACACCACGGCAAGAAGCTCCTTCTCCGTGGTTGTGTAGTTGATCTACGGCCCGATGAGGGTCTTCGATGCATAGTAGATGACGAAGCTTTCCTTACGAATTTTCTGCCCAAGCACCGTGCCAACAGCGTATCCGCTAGCGTAGCACATCAGCTCAAAGGGCATGCCCCATTCGGGTGGCCTTATGATTGGCGTTGTGACAAGGTGCTCATTCAATATCTGAAAGGCTTCTTTACATGCGTCGTTGAACTTCCATGGTACATCGTTCTGGAGGAGACGGTGCATCGGTTGTGCTATCTTGGCGAAGTCCTTGACAAACCGCCGATAGAATCTAGCGTGGCCAAGGAATCCCCACAGCTGCTTGATGTTGGTGGGATAAGGCAGCTTGGCTATGATTTCCACCTTGGCTTTGTCTTCCTCAATGCCCATCTCAGAGATAACATGCCCAAGGACAATTCCCTCATTGACCATGAAGTGACATTTCTCATAATTCAGCACAAGGTCCTTCTCCACGCACCTCTGCAGAACTAACTCAAGATGCTCTTGTAGGGAAAACATATGTTAACCCTCGCCCCGAGGATCCATCTTGGATATTTAATTCACCATACATTGATTATAAACCTAGCATGCGTCTATATAATTAATCGCAACACGTAGGGGTTTCTCGTGTTTACCTTTGGATCCAAGAGGTCGATGGAACGAGATGAACGGATCGAACGGATCGGACTCGTGCTTTGTCCTTCTGGACTGTATCCCGATTGCCCAATCTCCAACGTCGAGTGAGGACGATCTATGGAGAATGCACCGGAAAATCACCCGAGCTCTCACAATTTTCGAGAATCACACTCTTTTTCTCTCAATAGGGGGACGAAAATCTTAGGTTAATTATGTGAGCATTAACTCAGACTTTATCTCATACCTTATATTTATAATGCACTACCTTAATCCCATATGGAAATTACCATAATCCTATATGGAAATTACCATAATCCTATATGGAATATTACCATAATCTTAGGATTATTTCCATACTTTCAGGATTATTTCCATACTCTCAGGATTATTACCATAATCTTATATGGAAAGGATCTATGCATATACCATAAATATAATAATATCCTTGTGGGATAAAGAGAATAAAATCTTGCCTTTGAGAGCTATAGGGCGCCGATTTCCACAGTGCTACGGGCCTGGATGGGCCAGCCTGTGGATCAAATGCAAGAAATAAAGATGGGCCTCAAATAAATTAATTATCTTATGTTCAAATTTAACATAAATTAATTTATAAACATTCGATCATGCCACTAGAGAAAGAATGTTGACTTACCCCTTTATTACCGAAGTTGAGTCGGGCTTGCACTTAGACATTACGAATCCCCGTATTTAAGATATCGAACGTCCATTAATCATTTCTAGCAATCTGACTGCTTAAAACGATTAATAACTTCATTTCCTTAAGTAGTACCACTCAACCTTATTATTGTACTTGAGCTAACTCAACCTGCAGGGTTTAGTACAATAAACCTTTTGAGCTCCTTAAGGGGACGTCATCATCCTAAACGGATACGGTGACTCGATACAGATAACTAGCGTGACATACAAGCACTGCCACCACCCAAGATGCGGAGAATCTTGGGTTAGAACATATAACCCTCACCCATAACAAGTCAAAGTGATGGACAGCAACTCATACTCACCTAATACCTTATCGAGGTTTAGATCATCGTAAGTCACCGAGATCTTGGTTCTTCACGACGGTCAGAAAGAAGAACACATCTCACTGTGATCCTTCAATACGTCAGAGACGTACCAGCATAGACAAGCAACTAAGTCAAGTCACTTCTTATCTATACTGCAGCCTAAACCGACAACTCGTCCTTAAGTTGTCTCAGCTGTGAAACTTTTTATATCTCATTAAGCTTGACCAATCATACGAAGCTCGTGATCTTCTACACAATCGTATGATCTAACTTATATATGAGATAAGGGACACGAGATATAGGCAATCAAGTATTCAAATCGATAGAGATTGTAATAGTGGTAACAGAAACATTGTATACAAGCTCAACCAAATCGCTTTCAAGATACAAATCCAACAATCTCCCACTTATACTAAAGCAAACTTTAGTATACAATGTGTCCGTCTACTAGCTATTACAAACAACCATCACTTTGCTTCTCCCACTTATACAAAAGTTTCCTTTCTAAGTGGGTGCCATCAAGCGCAATCCAAGTCCTCTAACGTGTCCATCGTAGACTTTTTGCGGCGTGCTCTTCGTGAATGGATCCGCTAGATTTTCCGTCGATCAATCTTTTCAATCAAGACGTCACCTCGTCCAACGATTTCTCGTATGACATGGTACTTTCTCTCTATGTGTTTGGTCGCTTGTGGGTCCGTGGTTCCTTCGAGTTTGCCATCGCACCGAGTTATCACAAGAAACTATGATACTCTTGGGCAAACCGGTACCACACCTAGATCCATGAGGTAGTTCTTGAACCATCTGACCTCCTTAGAAGCCTCAAGCGGCTACATATTCGGCTTCCATGGTAGAGTCCGCAATGCATCGCCGCTTTGCTCTCCGCCAGATACGGCTCCACCTCCCAAGGTAAACACATAGCCCGAGGTCGACTTTTTCTCATCACGGTCGACTTGAAATCCAGTGTCAGATAACCCAAAGGCATTAGACTATCTGCATGGTAAACTAGCCTATAATCTCGAGTCCTTTCGTGTACTTGAGTATATGCTTTCTCGCAATCCAATGAGCTTGTCGAGGTTAGATCGATATCTAGCTACTATGCCACCGCATAGCGGATATCGGGCCTCGTGCATAGCATTACGTGCATGATACTTCCCACGGCGGAAGCGTAAGGAACTTGTCTCATTCCTCTATCTCCTTTGCGGTCATAGGTGATTGCGTTTTAGATAAAGGAACGCCATGTCCGAAAGGTAGCAATCCTTTCTTGGCGGTCCGCATACTAAAACGAGTAATCACAAGATCAATGTAAGGCGCCCGAGATAAGCTCAACATTTTCTTCTTGCGATCTCGGTAAACCTGATCCCAAGAATGTACGGCGCATCTCCTAGGTCTTTCATTTGAAACCGATCGGATAACCAACTTTTACGTCGATAATGACTTCACGTTGTTGCCTAACTAGAAGGATGTCATCTACATAAAGTGCAAGAAATACCACATCACCGTTGACATCTAACCGATACACACAACTCTCGCTAGGCAACTGGGTAAATCCATAGGACTTTACCACCGCCAAAGAGTAAGTTCCATGATCGGGAGGCGCTTAAGTCCATAAATGGACTTCTTAAGCTTCCATACTAGATGCTTCTTCACCCTTTACCACATAACCTTGAGGTTCTTTGCATATAGATGTCTCTACCTTCCTCAAGGTAACCGTTTAGAAAAGCGGTTTTAACATCCATTTGCCAAACCTCTAGGTTCAAGTGGGTCACTGCATGGCTAGAAGAATTACGATGGACTTGAGCATTGCTACGGTAAAAGGTCTCATCAAAATCGATGCCCTCAACTGAGTGTACCCTTTCGCCACAAGCACGGCTTTATGTAATACCCAAATTTTCAATTAGTAATTATTTAATGATTAATGATTTAATAGGGCATTGCATCCTTAATAAAAATAAATAAACATGCTTATGATTTAAAATAATGTGTCGATTGATTATTTGATCTTAAGGATCAAATCAATTCTATAATTTTTAGAAATGACTAAATTTTGCTATTTAGGTGTTGTAGTTCCCTAATATATAATAAGCATAATTAAATGAATATGCAAGTATAAAATGTCATAAAGTAAGAAATTTAGAATATAAGTTATGTATATAAGATTAGTAGTATCAAATGAGAAATAAATACACATATTATATTATTTATATTATATAAATATATGTATATATATAAATATATACATGTTCTAGAAACTAAATGACTAAGCACATATAATTAATATACTTGGTGGCCAAGTAAGTGTAATAAATAAGTTTGGTGAATAATCATGTTTTTAATTAAATGGAAATTAAAATAAATTTTGGTTATAAATACAACATATCTACACTATTATACACTTTATCAAAAATCCTCCAAAAATCTTCCTAAACTAACGCCTACACACACATCACACACACTTGAGGTAAAAATATTTCTAAGCTAATTTCTTCCAAATTTTCACTTCTAAGCTTGATTCCAAGACTAAACAAGGTATGATTTTAAATTCTCCTCAATCTTTAAGCATGAATTTTGTTATATATTTATGAAATTCTTGAGCATGTTAGTTGTAGCATTTTAATGGGTTTTGTGATAGTTATGAATGAATATTGATATTATAGTTAAGAATTGATGAATTAGTATAGAATTGATGAATTAATGATGAATTGGTTGTAGGAATTTTGTTGAGCTTGAAAAACCCTAATTTTTATGCTTAGGCTAAAATAATGAATTATTGATATTATGTTAGAAATAAGTTATAATTATGTGTTTAAAGCATGCTTAGATTGAGAAATTGAAAGAAAAGATAACAAAAAAATAAAGTTAGAATATATGTATATATTTTCGAAATTTTTGAAAATGTTGGAGAAGTGATGTATTGATTTTATTTTCTTCAATTAATTGAATATATGAGTATAATATGATGATTTGGGTATTATATGAATTTATTAGAATTTTCTAAGTTTATATGTTGAAATTGAAAAATTTTAGTTTAGGTGTTTAAGTGCTATATATAAGTTAGAGTTAATATAGGATGTTAATATTGATGATTAAGCTTACATATGATACTAAATTAAGAAATTGGGAAGAAATTAAGAGAAATTATAATTTATGCATTTAATAGTAAATTTCGAAAACTTTAGAAAAAAAAGGGGAAAATTATTTCTAATGTTATTCTTTGTGGAACTTATGAATTGTGAACATAGTATGTAAATAAGGACCAATGAAGCTTAATGGAGGATGTTATAACTAAAAATATGAAAAGTTGAATTTTATAAGCATATTAGGTTGAAATAAAAATTTGATGACAAAAAGATTAGATTAGATGTTGATAAGTGATTAGAAATGATTAATATACCTAAAAGTATACTAATAGTGAGAAAAATATTAATATTGAACAAGGTTAGTTGCTTATGACCTAATATGTGAAAAGTTTAACGTAGGCGATTAACTGAAAATGTTATGATTGAACAACTTAAGAAAAGAATATAATGTTTAAATAAAGGATGCAATGACCCGAAAAGACTTAAAAGTTTAGACAAAACCGTCTAAACAAAACCTAAGAAATGAAAGAGAAATTATAGTTAGATAAATAAGAAATATTGTATATGTATGCTAATGTTATCGAATAATTAAAGGTACATCGAGAAAGGAGAAGGCAGTTAAGGAAGAAGAGGAAGGAGAAAAAGGAGGACTAATAAAGCTTACCGATTAAGAACAACAGGTGGGCTTTCGAACTAAATAATAGCACGTGCTAATTTATATTGTTTCATTATTTATACTGCATGACTTCTAAATTCATTGACTTGCCAAATGTTTGAGCATGAGCATGATGCATTACTTGTCCACGGAAAGAGAAAGAAAGAAAAAGAAAGAAAGAAAGAATGAAAGAATTTACCGACGTTGATAGCGACCTTGGTCATATAGCGTGTTTGAGAAGGAGGCCTACTTCTCAACACATGGCGTAATCCGTGGATAAGGGAAGAGAAATATGTCCTGCAGACAAAGATCATGCATATGCATTTGTTTTAGAATTGTGAAATGAAAGCAAGTAAGTATTTACTTTGAAAAGCATGCATGTGTTTTTCACTAAAACCCCGTAATGCAAAACGATGGCAAGTAAATCTTATAGCTCTAAGAGCAAATTTTAACTTTTGCATGTGTCCACTGAGTGCTTATGTACTCACGCCCTACATGTATTTCTAAACATGCAGGTTGAGCTTGGATTTCGGAGATGGAGTTGGAAAGGGACACTGTGGTTTTTGTTCGTAAATGTTGTTATGTTGTGATTAGCCTTATGATCGAATCACTTTATGTTAATGTTGGTGATAATAGAGTTGAACTCCTTATTATATTATTCTTTGAGAATGTTCTTGGTTTGAATGGTCATTTTGATCTGTGGATAAAGTTGATATCGAACTCGTTATATTCTCGGTTACTAAGGTCTGTTTGATTGGATTGTAGTCATGATTCTTTGAAATTGTTGAAGTTGAATTTGTGTAGTTCTAATTTGTTGAAAGTTGTCTTGGAAAAATCGTTATCCATTTAGTTGCCTTGCTGATAAGTAGAAACCTTATGTAAATTGTTATACTTTGTTGCCCGGAGTTATATGTCTTCACACATGTAACTCAACTACCCTTTTCGTTGCCATACTCTGACTTGAGAAATGGTTATGTAATTATTGTTTTTGTGAAAAGAAACCCTTCCATGAAAAGATTGATTGTTGTTGGTCATTATATTTCCGTTAGTTCTTGTGTTCATTTGATTCTATGGAACCTATTCATACTCTTTGGACCAACAATTATCTCCCGAATTATGGCCGTCCCAACTTCCTTGAAATTCTTACTTCCTCATTAGTCCTAAACTTTTATGATAAGTCCCTAGGTCATGACTAATCTCTTGGTTAAGGAATTGGGGTGTGACACTTTAAAAGTCGAAACCTCTCCATCTAATCTCTCTTCCTCTTGATATCCACTTACTACCTATGGCTTCCTTGCCATCGGTAGAGGTGTCTTTTCATATACATCCATAGCCGTTATAGACTCCATTTCTAAGTCCATAGCGGTGTGCCATGATCTTGCATCAATATCTCAGATCGCCTCCTTGTATGTCCATGGGTCGATTATCGCATGTTCGCCTGCTGGGACTAAACCAAGATTCACCCACGAACATAAATCGCTCGGGTTGACGAACAACCCTCCCACTACGACGAGTTCTCACAGCACAATGGCAACGGTGGGTGCGGATACTTGTGGTTCTCTAACTTGCACAACTTTGTCTTGTGTAGGTACCACATGCGGTCGGTATCTCCAATGAACTCGACCCACTTCAATTTTTGAAGTATCTCGTGTCGATCCTCCCACTAGACTCGACATCTCGCACCTTTGGCCTAATCGGTGGTGGAATACGATCATCTTCTAATTCTTGAAGAATGATTTCAACTTTGGACTTATGATTTTTCATATAATCCTCTTCTAAGAATCGGGCATTAGTGCTAATAATGACCTTCCGATCCTTAGGACTATAGAAGAAACCACCTTCGCTCCTCTAGGATAGCGATAAACAACTTGCGTCGGATCTAGCCTCCAACTTGTCGACTTTTCTTGTTCAAAGACGCAGTCGGATCGCCCCATATCCTTATGTGGCTTACTGGCCGGCTTGCGCCCAAACCACAACTTCGAAGCGGGTCTTTCGATCGACTTGGACGGTGCTAGATTTAGCAAGTATGCCGTCGTCTAAGGCATACCCTTAACGAAATAAGCAATGTTGCATAGCTCATCATTGATCTAACCATTTCTAAAAGAGTCCTATTTCTTCGCTCCGACACACCATTTCTTTGTGGTGTGCCCGTGTGAAATCTTGTTGGAGGTAATCCCACACTTCACTAGATAGTCCATAAACTTCGTTCTCGAGGTATTCGCCACCGCGATCGAACGCAGATGACTTGATACTTTTACCTAGCTTCGTCTCCACTTCCGCCTTAAACTCTTTGAATTTCTCAAAGCATTCAGACTTGCGGTGAAGCAGGTATACGTATCCGTACCTTGAGTAGTCATCAATGAAAGTGACAAAATACTCGTACCCTCCACGAGCTTGTGTGGACATCGGTCCACACAGGTCAGAATGGACTAACTCTAACATTTCTTTGGCTCTATAACCCTTCGCTTTGAAGGGTCTGGTCGACATCTTACCTTCTATACTGGGATTCATGAGACTGGGAGCGGAGTGACCGTGAGATTACCCAACGCCCATTCTTAGCGGGCCTTTGGATCCTATTTAGATTGATGTGACCTAATCTAAGATGCCAGAGAAAAGTAGAGTCATCTTCTGAAGAAAACTTCTCTTTTAGGGTTTGATGAAGATGCAACATAGTTATAGGTATTGTGTTTTGCGAGAAATAGTATAAAGCTAATTATATAAGGTGCCAACAAAGATAACCGTCATTTGTTATGATAGAAACACCACTATCAAAATAACGAATATCCATGAGTAAATAATTTTGAAAGCAGAAACAAGGTTCCGCGAAAATCCGGCACATATAAAACGTCTTTCAAAACTAAAGCGTTGTCCCAAAACATAAAGAAACATCTCCAACCGCAACAGCCGACTTTAGCGCGTTGCCCATGGAGATCGTTATCTCGCCATCAAGCAGCTCCCTTGTCGAGGAACCCCCGCAAGTGTAACAAACATGATCGATACCAGTATCTACTACCCAAGAATGGGTAGAACAAGTCGCTAAACATGTTTCCGTTACTAAAGCAAACGGCGTACCTTGAGCCTTGAGCATAGGGCACTTGGCCTTCCGATGCCCAGTCTTACCGCACTTGAAGCACTTGCCTTCTCCTTGGCTTCTTGCCTCCTCCGGTGCAACCATGTTCTTGCTCCCATTACTCCCACTATTTCCTTGCCTTTACCACCTTTGGTACCCCTTTTCTATTTCCATTTTGCAACGAAAATTTTGGGCCCTTAGATGTGCTAGCAAGAGCATGTGCTCCTTTTCCATAACTCCTTCGCGACAACGAGATCATTAAACAACCGACTAAGTGTAAACTCGGTCTTGCTCATGATCGCATTCACGCGAGTTCTCAAAAGACTTGGGCGGTGTATTGAGGATGATATCGACTTGGCCGCCGTCGATACCTCCTCCCAACCGATCAAGACTATCCATGAGATGAGTCGTGTGGGAGACATGTTCATGGACCGAACTTCCTTCTTCCATCTTACACGCCAAGATTTCTCTCATTGTGTGGAGCGGATTGTCCGATCCATTGCCCAAACTTACTCTAGAGACTTGACCAAATATCGGTCGCGTCTACCATCGATCGATGCTTGCAAGCCTTTGACATTGTAGTCATCATATAGCATTTAGCCGTATTGTTTGACTTATTCCAAAGTCCGCTTGACTCGGCGCTCATTAGTCGATCGTCGATGAGGCATCGGGTTTAGGAGTAGTGAGGACAAACATGTGTTCTTCAAATGATAAGAACATATTCCATGTTTCGTTTCCACTCGATAAAATTTGGACCGGATAACGGTTTTGTGCGAGCATATTGATAATCGGCGTAAGAGACATATCTCGAAACGATAATGTAAACACATAAGCATACGATCGCATATAATTCGTAACAATAATATTGTAACCTTTTGATAAAACAATATTAATTGAAACCTCCAATCCCCCAAGGAATTCCACATGCAAGCCACGCGCGTGTGGGCGTTTTTACATGAACCCGTCGACTGGACTAAAATATACCTTTTAGTCGTTTAATTTCAATCCATGTCAACTTATCCTTATGACAAATGAAATTAACGATTGGACCTTACTAGACCACATCACTATCGCAAGAAGGGACTTCGCGGGAAGTTGTACTTGAGGTGATGTCTAAGCAATGACCACAATTTTTAAATGAAAATGAATTCTTAGAATTGGTATACTCACTCGGACCATACCGCTTCCAATTCAAATTCTTTTGTTATCTCATTTTATATCTATCTCTAGAGAACTTATGAAAATCGCATATGCAAGCCATGCGTGTGAACGTTTACACATGAAACTCCCACTTCTTAATAGATTTAAAATGTTTTATTTAGAAATCTCATCTAACAAACTTATGATAAGCAAGGCAAGCAAGCCACGCGTGTGGGCGTTTACTCACGGCGGCCTCACTTTGTTTAGAGATCAAAAGTGGAGGTCTTGACATTTTAATTTGAAAAATTAATTTGTCGGGTTGCTTGCTTAGTCTTTTTATTCAAAAGGTTTGTCCATGCAGATCACGTAATCCTAGCATGCTTTTCTATAGAACTCAACATGTAAAACATGCTCGCGAGAATTCTAAAATATGCTTGATAAACGCGATAAACCTAGCATGCTTACTATGCGCATCCAATTACGTAAAACACATAAAGGTTTGTCAACGTAATATAAACATACATAGCATACTACCGCATAATTTAAACATCCACGACATGCATATGAGCGATAAAAATAAAATAAACGCGTTCATCGCGCCCAATCGTGAAACACGCACATTTAAATCTAATCTATTACATAGATTTACAAAATGTAAATTGTAATACCCGTCTTTTTAAGCACATTTTGCATTGCACGCTTTTTGAGAAAAGGTCAAAAGGTTGACTTTTGTTTGGTGATCGACCATCACGAAACCTCGAGCGTTATGAAGAGTGTCTTATGACAAATTCATAGACACCTAAGTATCAGGAGTTTCGACCACCCATGAAGGTTTGGCACTCAGGAAGTTATCGAAAACCGGACTTTTCATGGATCTTTTAAAAGCATATCTTGTTTATAGTCATTGTGTCAGGTATTTTATTTCGTGTCCATGGGTACCAAGTTTGCTAAATTTGAGTCCGTTTGCAAAGTTGCGCCGCTTTGTGCGTTTTGAAAAGAGTCACTTAGCTTATGACGGTGTGACCCTCAATTTTCCTATAAATAGGAGGCTGGGGCCTTCATTTTCAACGTTCATTTCCTTCGTCTCTCGTGTTTCTGGAAGAGTGAGCACTCAGTGCAGCAGCAAGCTGGAGAGAGTGGGGATCGAGCCGGGGAGGCTCGGTGACGCCATCATACTTCGCCGAGCCACCACCGCCGATCAACCACCCCGGCAGCCCGTTTTTTGTTTTTGTCCTTTTCTTGTTTTGATTCCGCCTTTTAGTAGATCATATAGCATAGAACTCGGGATTCTAAAGGACGGGCGCAGAAAACGGCCGGAGGTCAGCCATTTCGGCCAAACCGCCGCCGCCCAGGCCGCTTGGCGTGAGCACTGTTGTCCGCCGTTTGGTGGCCGACGACCACCTGACTCTGGTCCTTTAGGTTTTGAGTTCGGGCTATGCATTCTACTAAAGTACCGATTAGTTTTACTGCTTTTTCGTTTACGCATGTCGGGATGTTTTCCGTTGCTTGAGTTTTCTAAAGGAAGTACATGCCCGGGTTATCCATTTTCAACGTCGTTTGTCATTCCATGTTCGCTGTTATGCATATTGCTTATGTTTCCATTTTCATGCATCGATTTTGGATGGTTTATCCACAGATCGAGGATAGGCATCGATTTTTGAAGCTTCTTGTTGCTAAGATTTGAGTCACTTGCATGCATGCATATTTTGAAAGTACCCTATTATTGGTCTTGATGCCACGAATATATTTCCTGCATCGAGTTGATTTGAAAACCGGAGAGTGCCAATGTGGGTTCGAGAAAGTGAAAACCCTAGTTTTGCTACGATCGTCGTTTGGATCACGTTGTTGCTTTGCTTTGTGGGAAGTGACCCCAAAAGTTGTTCCGTCTTGTTACTGGTACCTACCAAAGCGATCGGTGAAGTCATCGGATCCGTAGATATCTCTCGGTTGGCGTTTCAATACTGTTTAGGTTGGGTTATATATGCTTATTTTGAGTTATTTACTCGATATTTCAAAATAAAACATGTACGCCGTAAAATGTTTTTGTGAAATTATTATTCTCGATCAAGATATGGTTCTATCATGGTTGTGCACGGATCTCTATTCGTGGGTTGATCACCATCTTGAGTATTGATCATAAGGGATAGACCCCAACACGTGGTTATGGTTCCGAAGGGATAGACCGGAAGTCCACACGAAATGGTAATGAGGTGGTTATGGTTCTGGCGGTTTGACCTCTGAAGTCCACACCGAGTTAGCCGGTGGATACGTTCGGCGTGGGCCATTGGATATATTCGGGCCGAATGAGATGTCATGTGATGGGTCGGCAAGATCGTTCGAGCCATGGTTCATGGTTCTATGATGATGAATGCTTGATAATAACGGATCGGTATCGAAAATGAAAAATCTATTTTGCTTACTTAGAAGTGGATTTACGTTTTAAAACCTTCTAAGGTAAGTGCTCTGAACACGGCATCATGAATTTTGATTTTGATAAAACCCGGTGAGAGCGCTAGTACTCACCCCAAACTCTTTTTCAAATCTTTTCACCGGATGGAGGAGAATTGATCGCAAGCACTGAGGGGTGGAGTTATGGTTCTTCATGCTATGCTTCAGCGATGTTGTGTTATATCGCATTCGATAATTATGTATTCTTGTCCCTTATTTGCCTTCCGATTGGGAACAAGATTTGTTATGTTATTCTATTGTGAGTCTCGATACGAGCATGCTATGTGGTTGACCGGTCTAGTTGATGGATGTAATGCTATTTGATTTCTTGCATTACTTATAATAAACCAAGATCATGTTTTACGAGGTTATGATATCGATATTATTACATTGGTGGATTGTTTGTGCTGCCTCCCGAGGATATGTCCTAGTTATAGAGGAGATCTTGCCCGATTTCATGGTCACATCTTCTTATCATGTATGTTATATGTATTCCCCCATCTTCCCCTCGCATTAACCCCCACCCCTAATCATACCGGCATCCGTGCCTTCCCCTGAAGGGGGCGTGACGACAGTATCGGGCGGTGTTCTTGGCCTCGACATCTATCTTTGTTATCGATACCGGTGGTATCGGAAGCAATGGTTCTTGGCTTTGACCTCTAGCTTTGTTATCAGATATCAAAGCGGTTCATTTCTTTATATCATGCGTTCTTGAAATTGAGTGTTTAGAACTTGTTCTTCTAAGCTATTTTATCGAGTCTGACTACCCTCGGCTCCGTCGATCCATCTCTTTTAAAAAGGGATGAGGTATGTGTTTGTTGATGATGCTTTATGTGGTTACGTGATGCTTGATATGATCTTACGTTTCATGTGTTTTGGCACAGTAAGAGTTTACATGATGTAAGCGTGATGTGGATGAGATGTGGATGGATGGTGATGTGGATGTGGAAGTGATTGTTGATGGAACAAAAGGGCACGTGTGGGCGTGATGTGAAAAATCGTTTATATGATATGATGTGATTGATGTGATCACGTATGGTTGATGTAAGTCTATGTGTTTACATAGCAATATGTTGTTGATTGAAAATCTTGTTTATTTTGATAAGCGAGTGCTTGTAAGTGAATCACAGATTTGCTTACGTGATTATATCGATATTGATATTGATATGTGTTGAAATGAACATGTGTATGAGACATGATTACCGGATATTTGGGACGACGAAAAAGGAAGCGTGAATATTTGTTGTTGTTTATGGTGAACTAACATGTAGGTTTATGGATATTGATGGCCCGAACAACGTTGGTTTGAGATCTCGCGAGAATGGATGAGCATATCAAGTAATTCGAGGGAATGTGCAGGAATATTCATGAGCCATTGGGAGTATTTACGGGAAGATTTGTTGGGTTATGGAGAAAGGTTCGAGGCGGTGGGAAAGTGTCGAATACGAGGCCTACTATCGGATGACGAAACTGCTACCGACAGGTTGGCAACCATGGGCGAGAAAGCAAGGACATGTGTTGTTCGGACGGATCCTATCAACGAGGCACCTTACCTTGACTTTACCGAAGTTCGCTGCTCGAGTATGGAGACAAAGGGATGCACCACCGAGGTATACCATCCGAGGAGGATGTGGTTGAGACACCCTCGAGACCGATCCAGATCGATGATAGGGATGATGTTCCCCAAGAGCCATTGGGAGAACAACCATCAATCAGCGATCGCCAACAGATCGAGATACACCACCACTACACCTCCATCGACGATCCTTACCTTCCGGAGGACCCAAACGACTTTGAGGCAGTGAACTCTGTGACGAGAGATATTGTCCGTCCGATAGTGGCGACAAAGAAAGAAGCCTGCATCAATCTTCATGCCACCAAACCGTCAGGTGGCATCCAGGAAGACGACTGGGAAGAAAAGGAGGACCCGAGATGAGAACGAGGAGGGCATTGAGGACTCGGAGGACCCGGTGATCTAGATAGCCGATGACTCACGAGGTCGAGCACATTGAGGAAGGGCAAGCGCTGAGATGGGACTCGTGCACGAACTTTCACCCGATACTCAGCGATCGAGCACGGCTTGGATGAGATCATACCCAAGAGAGGTTTGCTTCCATGCAGATCGGCTCGGCGGCCAATTCAAGCCTCGACAGCTGAAGGGAAGATGAGGAGGCGAATGGAACCTGGGACGAAAGGGAGTAGTGGACGGATATGAAGGACAGAGATCTAAGTAGTCAGTATGTACAAAGTGACAGCATGAGTCCGCTAGAAGCATGAACAGAGCGGCATCTTTGACAAAGGACTGAGTCGATTCTTTCGCTTCACATCATCGACCTTTTGACCGACATACCTTGATCTTGTATTACAATCCCTTCATGGACACCGAATATTACCGATACTAACGCCGCCTGGTGATGTGATGTTTATGTTTTGATGCTTATATGTGATACGAGCTATGCCATGATGATATATGATCTATGTGAAGTGTGATGATAATGTTATGTGAAATGCGAACGATGTTATGTTGACATGATTGCATGATTATATGTGATCGCGGCGTGATATGTGGTATATGTGATGATATGTGCTATGGGTGATGATATATGTTATGCGATGATACCCGCTATCTATGCGAAAGCGTTTAATGTTTTAAACGCCGCATGTAATGCCGAGAATAAGGAATCGAGGAACAATAACGTGGAAGAAGCCCAGAACCACCTTTGGTTCTGGCCGCATGCG
The DNA here is from genome assembly GCA_036937905.1 of Salvia rosmarinus. Classification (NCBI taxonomy): domain Eukaryota; kingdom Viridiplantae; phylum Streptophyta; class Magnoliopsida; order Lamiales; family Lamiaceae; genus Salvia; species Salvia rosmarinus. The sequence continues at coordinate 90,541 of JAODLM010000256.1, forward strand.
ATCGAGAGTTTTCACAGTGTATCCTCTCTACGCTCGACGGTCTCGCGAACCGATCGACGCCGAGAACCGGATACGATCCACGAAAGGATCTTCGAATACATCGGTGCGAAGAAGCGAGAA
>JAODLM010000171.1:0-148149 GCA_036937905.1 Salvia rosmarinus
CCTCGATATTTATGAATGGGTTCAAAACCCTCAATTATACAAATTAGGTTTTCCTTGCACAAAATGTGCTATAATTTTATCCTATGCAATTAATTATTATCTAAATCATATATTATGATATATATGATCGGTACATGAGTATCAATAATAGGTGTAATTGATATTTTTAATCCTATTTTTCCAATTTAGCTTCGATAATTTCGAATTATCGCTAAGGTATGATTTAATTATTTTATGACTTGTATTTTATACCTCATGATCATGTATGATATATATATTGCATTAATGTACAAAAGAAAATAAATCCTACCTATTTGGACCCCCAAACCTTAGGCTCATCATGAATGGACAAGCATGACTTGTCACCTCCTTTAACACCCAACGCATGAAAGTTCTTTCTTCACACTAATCATCACCACACTCTACACACTTAATCATGATTCCTATTGTGTGTGTGTGTGAGAGAGAGAGAGAGAGATATACATGGAGAAACTCTTCATACACTTCATTTCACTCATAATACATTTTCTCCTCTCTCCCAAAATTTTCAGACCTCTCATCTCCTTTCCTCTCTTCTTCTTCTCCTACACCATTTCCACCATGGAAGAGAGAGCCTGCTCCATCTCTCTCTCATTCATCTTCAAATTCGTGACTAAGGTATAACTATCTCCTATGACTCTTAGACATGATTAAATCATACTTGCATGGTTAGATTGATGATCTTGGTGGTGATTTGGGGTGATAGATTCACCATTTTCGTGGTTATATGAAATGCATACAAGAAGAATAAGCTTAAAACTGAAAACTGGAAGTATGTTACGAAAACAGTAATTTCATAAAATTATTTGACTAAGTTACAGTGGTCCGATGAATGTGAAATTTTACTATGTTGAAATTAAACATGTCTATTACATCTCTGTAAAATTTCAAGTCAATCCAACTTGATTTTCTATTTTAATTCTATTTTTCAAAACACTGCACAAATCTGTAAAATTTCGGTGTTCATCACCCACGGTCCGTGGCTTTCGTTTAGAGTTTGGCTAATGGTCAAACTCTAAAAATTGGTATAAACATAAATTAGCATGTCTAGAAGATATATGTAAATTTTCAGAATTTTCTAAAAATTTTACTATTTATTCCATATTGTTCAAACGAACTGCACAAAACTGTCACTGTAGTGATAGCTTGTAGTAAAATATTTTATCTCCCAATCTATTTTGAATCATTGAGTAAGGTTTTCTGGATTAAACTAGACTTAAGTGGCTTTTCAATATGATTGTTTGCATTCCTAGATTCCTTATAATGAACTCACGGTGAATTTTTAAAGTTGACGCATTACAGTAAGCTTTTTGGACAAACTGCCTTAGTAAAATTCTATGCTAAATGACTGTCCGTGTACGACTTTGCGTGAGATATTCGAGCGTTTGTAATCCGATTTTAACTTTGGTTTCTTCATAAGAAATGTTCCTTACCATGTCTAGTTATGATCTGGAAAGTTTGATCCCAAACCAAGCCTTATAAGTATACTGTTCACTGACCCAAAGTCACCTACTTGAATGTTGTCCTTCCAACTAGTCAACTTTGAACTTACGATTTATCGATGCATCAAGTATCTTCCAGTACGGTCTTCATGAAACATGTAGTTCTTATTACAAGGTTTCTAAAATGGTATCTTCAGTCATTTTGGTATTGAGTCAAAAGTTCGAGCCTCGCAAAATCCTCGTCGTTAAGTTAAATCTGGAAATACTGAAACTTTTCTAAGTATAGAAGAAGTCAGTCGAGTTGCCCACTTTGAGAGCCTATATCTCTAGAACCACGCCTCTTTGGGTCGACTTCCTCTAGAACTTATAGTACATATTTAGAGGGTTCCAGAATGTTTTGTGCGGTCATACGTATTTTTAATCAAGAGTTATGAATCCAAAGTATGACACCTAAATCTGGAAATTCTGAAAATATTCTAAGTATAGAAGTCAGTTCGAGTTACCCACTTTGAGACCCTATATCTCCAGAACCACGACTCTTTTGGGTCGACTTCTTCTTAGAACTTACAGTACATGTTTAGAGGTTTCGAATGTGTCTTTGTGCGGTCATATGATTTTTAATCGAGAGTTATAGATCGTCAAAGTATGACACTTGGGTTGTTTTAAGTGTTTTGTTGAAAATTAAACACTTGAAATTTAACTAAGTGTTGAAACTCCCTATGTGAAACATGCCTTATGTGACTAACATGCTATTAATTGATGCATCTATATGATATGTCGCAAGGTACATTAAAGCATTAATAAGATGCATGAATTTAGGATAAAACAACAATATGATATTTTACAAGACGCCTTAACGTGAAATATTCGACTAGCGCCATACATGATCAATTGATCAGATATCATGCCATGTATACACTCAAGTAGAAATATGGGTTCTAAGAACCATGGATGTTTCAACCCAAAACCCCAAAGCCTGAATAGATAGCTAAGCCTGGACTAATCCAAGAATCTGCTAGACAATCTACACCAAGCTTTTATCTTCAAAATGTGGGCCTTTTCACCCCACTAAAATGTGACTTTAATGTTATTTCAAATGAGTTTATTTACGATTTATTCTACAACGTATCAAATGTTTTACCGACACCGCCAAAATATTTCGCTTGTGTATTAATCCTATCTGCTTGTCCGTAGGGTCGGAGATGGTTGAACTTTATTACGATGTTAGTATTTGGGTCGCACCAACCTTTTTAATGCTCGTCCCGTGCTCGATGATAAATGACTCGCTAGGATTGGCTAAGGTTTGAACTATACTGTGTTAACATATGCTGCAGAGAGCGACGCAGTCGACGGATTACGCCGGTCACGGCGTCAGAGAGAGGCCTCCTCTCGACGCTTATTATTTATTATTATTATGATGACTATGAGATACGGACCATACACACCAAGAAAATGCTTTCAAGCGCTACTTTATGAACCGAATGATTTAGTAAGCACAAGGCCTTTAACTAAAACCCTCGACTTACTCCGACATCGCGCAGAATTCATATTATCAAATTTTGCATGAGTCCACCGAGTGCATTCTTGTACTCACCGCATGTTTGTTTTAAATGTGCGGTGTTGAGCAGATGATGGATGGAAAGGTGTTGAGTAACAGAATATTGTCGAAAGTTTATACTTGATATACATGCATATGTACATATCACATGTTTTCTCAGCAAGAACTTAAGTTATGTACTAAAGTCCAAGAACATGTCTTATATGAATTACGGCTTTTGTTAAGGAGAATTTCGCTTAATTATACATGTTTAGAGTTATAACCTTCTAAATCCTACTTAGATTTAGGGACGTGATGAGGGTATCGTAGTCGCTCGCTTCAACCCAAAATCTCCTTTAAGATTAAGTCTAGATCGAGTCATTAGACTTCTAAAGGTCACCGACAATGCTCAACACTCCATCACATCAAGCTCAACCGAATGAGGTAAATGATTCTTTTCCAAAGTTTTGAAAATTACCCCGCCGATGAATGTTTATGAAATGATTTTGGAAAGATTGAAAGTGAAAAAGACGGAAATGATTTTTTCAAAAAGAGATTCTACAATACGGTGTATGGGACTCATATTTATGAAAGCTTTCAAAGATTCCCACAATATGGTGTATGGACCGCATATTTAAGGAAACTTAAATGATTTGATTTATGAAAGATAAATGATTTTCTCGGTTTTGAAATCGAAAGTTTAAGTGAAGGATGATGAAATGATCTTTCAAAAGAAATGAGAGCTATGAGAAAGGTTGAGAATGAATGTTAGACAAATGATTTGTCGAGAAAGTGAAAAGAAGGAAGATATAAGGAGATGATGACAATGATGTGAGAAAGTCGCATTATACGCCAAAGATGAAATATTGAAACTCGAATTCAATAAGTGTTCATTGTTATGAACAAAGTTATGTTATTCATGCTCAAAGTGATTGAGATTGACACCGATTTGTCAAAATGATATGTAATTGTGAAATTAATACATGCATAAATGAGCTATGATGAATATTTGAAGTTTTACTCAACTTCAAAGTTCTTTATGAATGATATGCTAGCTCAATGTAACATACTTTTAAGAAGCATGATCCTTTACGAAAGAATATAGAAGTAAGAACTTCCTCCTATTACAAGAACAAGAGTAACGATGGATTTGAGAACTTCATTCCATCTTGAGATAAAAGAAAAGGATTTATATAAATTGTGCGACCTCGACTTCGACCGCATGTCACGCCTTTGATTGAATTTATAATGTCGACTTTGACATATCGACTTTGGTAGCTTATGTGACCTCGACGTCGGTACTACCGCTGCATCGGTAACGCATGCACGACCTTGGCTCGGCATCGCTTATGACTCGGCGCGAGCGCGCCGAATTTTTCCGCACCGCGCAGTGATTTTGTTTTGATTAGTTCTCATCGGTGAACTCCGATTTACGCATTTGCTCGCCACGCTCCCCAATGTACTGTAATTCATTTCTTATGAAGGACCAAATTCTGATTCCTACCCAGAATTCACGAGGATCAGTTGAAGCTAGTTCTATGATTTATGAGAGTAAGAACTTATAGTATGATACCTAATCTTAGAATGTTACTAAGAAAGTAAGATCACAAGAGTACAAGTAGAGCCACGACGCACTAAGAACCTTTGTTGATGACCTATTATGGGTATATAAGCTTCCAAAATTATATTCATCACCCAATATCCGTCGCTGAGTTTAACTCTATGACCTAGTTCCAATTGAGAATTCATTCAGTTTCTCACTTTCCAAGAAAATTTTCAACCCAAAAATTCATAAAGTGTCCTTTTAACCCAAATCCCTAGCAATCGAGAAAATATTTGTGACGGGTCCGCCAGCCCATATGACCAAAGAAATCTCAAGAGTCGCATTCGTCTTCGGACCCTCAGAGCCCCATTATTCGTCTAAAAGCATATCGATTCAATCTTTCGAGAAGAGTTATTTCGATTAGAGACAACGCTTTTAAGAAGTCGTGATAATTTTTCTCGACTCAAACCATCAAGATGACTTAACGCGACTTACCTTGTCACCTAAGTACAATTAGTGAAGGATAAACATCCGATATGAAATAGGTGACTTATTCTAGTCACCCAAATGTTTCGCTCAAGAAATGATAGACATCAAGAAATCAGATGTAAGGAAAATCTCACGAGACGAGATATTTTTCCTATGATACACATGGACGTGATGACCCTGATGGGTTTTACAAAGATTGATAATGAAGTTATACCTTCAACAGATCGTTACGATAATCAAGTTATGAATAAGATACTTTAGATTGAATGCAAGAGTGAAAGCAAGAAAAGTATATGATATCCGTGATATGAACTCCTTTTACGTCATAACAAGAGAGATTACAACTTATCTTAAGATAGTTGGTTGTCCTGAAACCTCGTTAAGTAGGTTGGACATGTTTAAAAAATAAAGATGATACAAAATATTCCTTTCCAGGAATATATATATATAAGGAAATGATAGCATCTCTAATAGATCCATCGCCTTATACCCCTCAATGAGATTATGATTGAGCATAACCGATTCCAAGTAATTGAAACTGGTTAAACAAATGATAATGAGATGAGGAATCATAATTTGAGATTGTGTGAACGATTTATGGATAGCCTAGTATGTAAATCAAGTGTGAAGAAAATATCTTCAAAGCCAAGACACGGAAGAGATGTTTGAATTTAAGTTATGTGTACGAACGTATTTAATTCCAAGCCATTACGACAATGATAACTTCTAGTCCGTAGTGGAACCTAATTATAACGAAAGTAAGATTACTTTCAAATACCGTGTCCAAGAAAAAGGGACAAAAGTCGAAATGACTAAAGAAACTATGAGCTATACGATTATAAGATAGCCACACATAATATAAGCTTAAGAGACATATGACTTGATAAATAAGAATTTCCTGAGAAGAGTTAAAGAAGTATATATGAGAAATATATTCCTAAGATCGATGGGAAAAGGAACGGAGTCATTCATATCGGATTAGAATGAATGATAGTGCTAGAGACGATTCGATCTCTACCAGAAGACTTAATTATCGAAATATCAATATCAACGGATAGGTTGATGTAGACCAACCACAAATGCTATTGTTAAAAGCATAACGATACAGATACCCGAGAAGTATGAGGTGAATGAGGCACCGTATGCCATAGCAAGGGAGCATAATGTCCCAATGGAAAGCGACAAAATGAAATAGATATTCACTTAATAAACGGAACACCTGTAGACCAAAGCCTATATCAGACCGAAATGTAACAAACAAAACTAAAAGACAAGATAGGTATGAGGAAAATTTCTAATACCTATAAGATTTTGTTCAATTTAGTATTTCGCTGACATCGCTAGAAAGCAGTCGATAGAACCCAATTTAGCGAAGCGCATCAAGATGTAGACCTCTTACCTATAATGAAAATCATGGCCATCGCAAGAGTTGCTCGCGTAGATTCAACCTAGAATCGCTTAAAGTTCTACTCAATGATTGGATCACTATATCCGTGAGAACGAGATATAATTTTAGAGTCAAGAAGCTTCAAATGGTCATTCACGTGATCGGACCGACCTAATCTTTTCGATAAAAGGTTTTACGCGATAGGATATTGGACCCACCATCCGCATATGCGAATGGATTTAGAGCGATATGATCGGAAAGAGACGAAATGAGTATTAAGATAATTCATGAGTTATCTACGTGTTATATACGCCTTAAAGTGTATAATTCTTTAAGAGATCATTCTTGTTTAAAGATTCTCCATAGCTTAAGTTAAGTCGAACTTATCTAAAAATATCCGCATACAAATGCGTGAGAAAAGGGTGTTTAATCGCAAGAGAGTAACCCCAAGGCCTACAATTTATAACTCACACGAGCGATTCTTTTTATTACGAGCTAGCATAGATTTAGAACAGCTGAGAAAATTTTACACTTCTAGATGGACGCCAAATTTTTAGAGGACAAACGAGGATGGTATCCAACGACTTATCGTCGCTTGCCACAACGATTGGTAGGTTTTGCAAAAGGACGTGTCAAAAGAATATTTTTCCATGATACAAATTCCAAAGTCCGCGCTACTTACCAGATTTGTCAATGCTCAAGTATACTCATGATGCGTATGGAACGGCAACCTATAAGCACTCGCCCTAGTCCCCGCAATTTACACCGCACGACGTGATGTATGTTGTACCCAATGTTCCAAATGCCACCCCACGCCCCGTGGCAATGGTACCAATAAGAGGAGAGGGCAAAAGGACAGATCTTATCGCCTCATGGATTAGAGAATTACCGCTACCAACCCAGCCATACTTTCGATAAAAGTAACACCAACTTCTGTATTCAAGAAGAAACGGGAGCAATGACCCCTGCTCTGAGGAGAATAACTTTGAGAAACAAAATGGCATTTTCCTTAAGGTTTCCCGACGAGGAGAGTCGCTCGCTTTGGGAAACGAGGTGAGATTATGACCGAGGTTCGCTGGACCTTTCAAGTTCTTGAGAGGATAGGCCCCGCTGCTCATAGGTTAGCTTTGCCACCTTGCATCGGAGATGTTCACGACGTGTTCACGCTTCTCACCGAGAAAGTACGTGTTCGACCCAAAACACGTGATCAAGCATGACCAAGTGGTTCTTGCTCAGATCCGAGTTACGAGGAAAGGCCAAGCCTATCTTGGAACGAGAAATCAAGGAGTTGAGGAACAAGCGATTCGTTGGTAAAGGTGTTGTGGAATCACCACGGAGAAGATATGGCTACGTGGAGTTGGAAGACAAGTTCGTGGCTCAAGACCGAGTTGTTTTCTCCACGTGTTTGAAATTTCGGGACTAAATTTTTCTAAGGAGGAGGATGTAACACCCGCCTTTTTAAGCTTCGCTTGCATGGCACGTTTTTCGAGAAAAGGTCAAAGGTCGACTTTTGTTTGATGATGCGACCGTCACGAAACCTCGTCAGGCGTTGAAGAGTGTCTTATAACTAATTCATGACACTAAGTATGTGTTTTCGACCACCCATGAAGGTTCGACACCGGAAGTTATCGAAAACCGACTTTTCATGATCTTTTAAAAGCATATCTGTTTATAGTCATTGTGTCCGTATTTTATTTCGTGTCCATGGGTACCAAGTTTGCTAAATTTGAGTCCGCTTGTAAAGTTAAGCGTCATTATGCTTTCGAAAAGGGCCGCTATGCAAGACAGCAGTGACCGCTTTTCCTATAAATAGGAGGCTAGGGCCTTCATTTTCAACGCTCATTTCCTTCGCCTCCGTGTTTACTAAGAGCCGAGCAGCTCCAGTGCTGCGCGCAGTCACGGAGGAGTGGGGATCGAGCCGGAGGCTCGGCAAGGCGGCGCATACCGCCGCCGAGCCACCACCGCCGATCAACCACCCCCGCAGCCCGCTTTCTTTTTTGTCCTTTCTTGTTTTGATTCCGCCTTTAGTAGATCGATAGCATAGAACTCGGATTCTAAAGGACGGGCGAGAAAACGCCGAGGTCCGCCAATTTGGCCGCGCACCACCACCGCCGCCGCCGCCGTGAGTCTGTTGTCCGCCGCTTGGCCAACGAGCCACCTTTACAGCTATGGGTCCTTTAGGTTTTGAGTTCGGGCTATGCATTCTACTAAAGTACCGATTTCGCTTTTGCTTTCGCTTCGCATGTCGGATGTTTTCCGCCGCTTTCGAGTTTTCTAAAGCAAGACATGCCCGGTTATCCATTTTCAACGCCGCTTGTCATTCCATGTTCGTCGTTATGCATATTGCTTATGTTTCCATTTTCATGCATTGATTTTGGATGGTTTATCCTAGATCCGAGGATAGGCATCGATTTTGAAGCTTCTTCACCGCTAAGATTTGAGTCAACTTGCATGCATGCATATTTTGAAAGTACCCTATTATTGGTCTTGATGCCCGAATATATTTCCTTCCGCATCGAGTTGATTTGAAAACCCGAGAGTGCCAAATGTCGGTTCGTAAAGTCGAAACCCTAATTTTGCTACGATCGTCGCTCGATCACGATGTTTCTTTGCTTTGTGGGAAGTAACCCCAAAAGTTGTTCCGTCTTGTTACCAGGTACCTACCAGTACGATCGGTGAAGTCATCGGATCCGTAGATATCTCTCGGTTGACGTTTTTGTCTGTTCAGGTTGGGTTATATATGCTATTTCGAGTTATTTACTCGATATTTCAAAATAAAACATGTACGCCGTAAAATTTTTGTGAAATTATTATCGTTCTCGATCCAAGATATGGTTCTATCATGGTTGTGCACGGATCTCTATTCGATGGGTTGATCACCATCTCGAGTATTGATCATAAGGGATAGACCCCAACACGTGGTTATGGTTCCGCGATAGACCCCAAGTCCACACGGAAAAGGTAATGAGGTGGTTATGGTTCGATGAGGATTTGACAAGTCCACACCGAGTTAGCCGGATACGCTCGCGTGGGCCAACCGGATATGTTCCGGCGAATGAATGTCATGTGACGGGTCGGGATACGCCCGAGCCGTGGTTCATGGTTCTATGATGGGAGTAATGAATAACGGATCGCATCGAAAAATGAAAATCTATTTTGCTTACTTAGAAGTGGATTTACGCTTTAAAACCTTCTAAGGTAAGTGCTCTAAACACGGCCTCATGATTCTTTTGATTTATGATAAAACCCCAGCTGAGTGCGCTAGTACTCACCCCAAACTCTTTTTCAAATCTTTTCACAGATGGAGGAGGGTTGGACGGCCATCGAGGGAGGAGCTGCGGGTTCTTCATGCTATGCTTCCGCGATGTTGTGTTATATACGTACTCTGATAACTATGTATTCTTGTCCCTTATTTGCTTTCTGATTGGGAACAAGATTTGTTATGTTATTCTTCTGTGAGTCTCGATACGAGCATGCTATGTGGTTGACCGGTCTAGTTGACAGGATGTAATGCTATTTTGCTTTCTTGCATTACTTATAATAAACCAAGATCATGTTTTCTGAAGTTATGACATCGATATTATTCTGCTGGTGGATTGTTTGCACCCTCCCTCTCGTGATATGTCCTAGTTATAGAGGAGATCGCCCGATTTCATGGTCACATCTTCTTATCATGTATGTTATATGTATCCTTCTTCCCCGCTTTCTTACCCCCTCCCTAATCACACCCCGCGATCCGTGCCTTCCTGAATTGGGCGTGACACAATCGACTTGAAAATGTCGAAAAATTCAGATCGGGTCTAGGCCGAGATACGGATGTCTCACCACCACGGAGACCGACTTACACCGGTGCTCTCGCACGAGCTTTGATATTGAGGCAAAGAATGCCCAAGATAAGTCGTGTCGGCTCGACGCATAACGAATGGACAAAGAAAAGGGAAGTGGGAACCAAGTCGCGGAAATAGTAACAGAGGGAGCTTCGAGAACGCAAGCCACAAGCGACCCTAGCAAGGGAACACGGTACAGCCAGGGCAAGGTTGGAAGAGAGCAGCTTTTGCTCCTCCGGCAAGAGGCCCAAAGGAGCAGGTGAGGGCTCCTCCATGCCCTAAATGCCATAGGATGCACAAAGGAATGTGCACGGCAGGCAATGTGAATTGCTTCAAGTGCGGAGTGAGAGGGCACTACGCCAACAATTGCCCAGGGGTACGCCCTGACACGATTGTGAGGGCAAATCAACCCGGCAATGCCCAACCACTCAGGGCTATGCAGTTCCAGCCCCAATCTCCGCCACAATTCCAACCCCAACCCCAACAAAGAATCCAACAACAATGTGGCAGCCACCAACAACAACAAAGGCGTCGACCACCACGACAATGCTAACAAGAAGAAGCAGAAGCCAGTGCAACCACCACTGTATCCGGAAGAGGCAGCAGCACCCGTCTGCCTCAACCGCCCAGAGCGAGCGATGCCTTGCACCGGAGGCGAATCTAACAAAATCGAAAACTGGCGGTATGGGAGTTCTTCTCAACATACCGTTGTTATATTGTTCGACACGGTGCTTCGCGTTCCTTTATAGCCAAATCATGCGTAAATTGTTGGGACTTAGGTCCGAAAAGGCAAATCGGGATATGAGAATCTCTTCACCTATAGGAGGATTACGACTATTACGCATAATTGCTCGAACCTAGAGTCGACACTAGATCACTTAAGGTTACGCGAACAATCAACATAATACCCATGGGTGACGTACATAATCCTAGGGACGGATCGGTTAGATAAGAATCATTCCACGATTTTTGTAAGGAAAGGAAAATCTCGCTTCACTTTCCTCGACAAGCTACGATTTCCACTTAATCGGCATGGGAAGGAGAATCCCGATTGTATCGGCGCTAAAGACGAGATGGATGATAAACCGAAAAAGGATGCCATGCTTGTCTACCTAAACGGGAAGATAAACCGAGCGAGGATTGAGGACATAGAAGTTGTTCGAGAATTCCTGACGCAGCCTGTAAGATCTACCAGATTACCTCCCGATAGACAATTGAATTCACCATCGACTTGGAACCCGGATCGGCTCAAAGGTCGGCGCGCCTATAGGATGGCCCCAAAGGAATTGGAGGAACTAAAGATCCAAATCCAGGAATTGTTGAATCTAGGTTTCATTAGACCTAGTGTCTCACCTTGGGGAGCGCCTGTTTTGTTCGTCAAGAAAAAGGATGGTTCTTTGAGGATGTGCATCGATTATCGGGAGCTAAACAAGATGACATTGAAGAACAAATACCCTTTACCAAGAATTGATATTGATGTTGGAACATTGTACTAAGTGTATAAAATTTTGGGATTTATCGGACAATTATTCCATAATAATTGAAAATTACCACACCTATTAAAAATAATAAGGTGATAATCGAATATCATATGGATGATATTAATACATATTAATGACCATAGTGTATAATAATACACTATATGAATTTAGAAAAAAAATTGAAACCATTTGGTAATTATTCTATAATTACCGTAAGTTTTTATAAAATTATAAGGATTTTAAATCCTTTTAAATCCATTTAATAATATATTATATGTCTAAATATTATTTTAGACATATTTGGATTTTATAAAATTTTATAAACATAGATTACTATGTTTGGGACGAAACGTTATATTTAATAACGTTATAAACGAAATATATGGTTTAATGATTTAAAAGATTAATATTTGAGAAAAATATTAACAAAAGTCCTTCGATTTACGTGACAAATCGAGAATTAGGACTTTACGAAAGAAATCGATTGAAAATCGAATTATATTACGAATTAGTAAGAAATCGATTTATATTACGAATTAGTAACAAAGTCCTTCGATTTACGTGACAAATCGAGAAACGTATGAATACGTTGAACGTTTAAACCGGAAATGTTAAAACGATATGGTTGAACGTGTCTCGAAGAACGAGAACTATTCAATTGAAATACGTAATTGAAAAGCGTATTGAATTGCTAAGAATTCAAGATATATATCGATATAGAATATCGAAGTTTATCTTAGACTTTGAAAGTCTCGAGAAGCGTGAACGACGTACTAAAACCTCGCTTACGTAAGCGTGTGACGCCTTGCCGACGACCGGACATTGACGAGGAATCAAACCTAGGACTCAAATTAAAGTAACCATAGTCCAAAGGGCTTTTCCTAAACAAAATACGAGCTTTCTCATTTAAATTATTTCCAAATGAATTTATTTATAATGCTTATTCAACTGTTGATAAAATGTTTACAATATTACCTGCCAAAAATGTTCTGTTTTGTGTATGGATCCTATCCGGAATGAATGATGTGAATGATGAAATGATATGATGATATGAAATGTTATGAATTTTGTCGGGTCGCGCCCAACCCGCTTATGAAATCGATATCGGATCCTATGCCAAGACGATGCTCGCTAGGATTAACGTGTACACCGAACGTGATGCAGTCCGTAAGGACACAATTCGAGGGTCGGTCACGGCGTCGTAGAGGAGGCCTCTCCGACGTTTGAACTTTGATGTTATGATGAAACGAGGATATGGGATACGGATCATACACACCAAGAAAAATGCTCGGCCAAGCGACTTTTACGAACTGAAAATGTTTTAGTAAGCACAAGGCATTTCAACTAAAACCCTTGTGTCTTACCATGATATTGGCAGTGTAATTCATTTATGAAAAATGTTTTCGGCATAAGTCCACTGAGTGCATTACTTGTACTCAACCCTGCATGTTTGTTTTAAATGTGCGGTTGAGCTCATGATGGTGATGGAGGAGTGTTGAGAGTCCAAAGGTCCTCGATCGCTTTGTTAAGAATTGGTTTCACCTTGAATGCATATCGTCATATATGTATTCACACACTTTCCGCCGTAACTCGAACTTATTTATGTTATGTATGATGTTAAGCACTGTTGAGGTCCGCTGCACCATTGTCGACCTTTCGGGTCCGATGGCCTAAACCACCTAGTTTGTTTTGATATCACCTTATGTTATATTCAAGCATGTTAGTTTACTTTTGATATGTACTCTATATTAGCCTTCGTGAACCCAAATACTATTCCTAGTATTAGTCACCCTCCAGTACGGGTTATCCGGAGTGGGGACGTGACCGGTTTTGTCAAAGGAAGTGGATCATAGCCAATTACAAAGCCTCCTCTCTATTTATAGAAAACCAGCAAGGCTCAAGGCCAAACCTTAGCAAAGTGACCATCGGTTCTTGTATGAAAAATAAAGACAATGAGACAAATCAAGAATGAATTTGCAACCGGCGACTTGTTTTTTGAGGCCTCAACAAATTTTGCAAAGAAATTTCAACAAACTTATGTACCTCCTTTGCATTTAAAAATAAATAAAATTTTGGGGCAAAAAAAAAAAAGTGGCTATCAGATAATGAGTTATCCAATACTTGGAGCTACTAGTTGAATATGTGCTAACTATGGGCTCAAAGTGTTTAAAATGGAAACAAGATTGGGCTCAAATGAAAAAGGAGCCATGTTGGGCCATGGGTTCAAATAAAAAGAAGAAGAAAAAAAAAGAAGAGAGAGTTCAACAAATAATTGAGACGTGGCTTCCAAACAAAAGCCCAATTCAAGTTTGATTAAAAAATGTGGGCTCCCAAACAATAGCTCAATTAAAGTTTAATTGAAGAAGTACGGGCTTTCAATTCCAAATGGTCCAATGGATAATTCATAATATGGGCTTCCAAACTAAAATTTTTACAAGAGCCCAATTTTGGAAACCAACTCATGAAGTCCAAATACAAAGTCAATTCAAGTCCAAACTCAAATTTAAATTAAGTTCAATAACTCCTAAATACGAGTATAAACTGTTTACAAATTCAAATCCAAGTCGAAGAACTCCTAAATACGAGTATAAACTATTTACAAATTCAAATCCAAGTTCAAGAACTCCTAAATACGAGTATAAACTGTTTACAAAGTCAAGATCAAATTCAAAGTCAAGAACTCATAAATACGAGTATAAACTGTTTACAAATTCAAATCAAGTTCAAGAACTCCTAAATACGAGTATAAACTATTTTCAAATTCAAATCCAAGTTCAAGAACCCTAAATAAGAGTATAAACTGCTTACAAAGTCAAGATCAAATTCAAAGTCTAAAACTCATCGACAAGAGTCTAAACTATCAATCAATTTCAAGACTCGCCCATTTCCAAGACAACTCGTCCATGAACAAGTCTCGATGGGGCAATTTGTAGACAATTAAAATTGTTAGCAAATTATATCGCCCATGTGTAAATCACTTAATTAAATAATTAATTATATTTCTATTTTATTAATGGATTTATTCCAAAATTAAATAGATATATAATTAATATTTAATTTCATCGACAAATAAGAGAATGACATGTGGCAATGACATCGAGAAGAATAATAACTCAAATTGTGCCAAATGAGCCATAAAGACCCATAAGCTCAAGCCCATAAGCTCAAGCCCAAGCTCAAACCCGTAAGCTCAAGCCCATAAGCTCAAGCCCAAGCTCAAGCTCATAAGCTCAAGCCCACAAAGCCCAAAAGCCCACAAGCTCACATCTATAAATAGGGGTGTTAGGGCTTCATAGAGAGAGAGAGGGAATTGAAGTGAAGAAGAGAAGATTTGAAGAGCTCAAACACTCAAGAATCCTCGACTAAGTCTTCAAGCTTCAAGTCTTCTTCAACATTCAATTCTTTGTACAAATCACCACGCTCTTCGCCAAAGTCATCCTCCAACAAGAAGTTTCAAGTCTTCTTCAACATTCAAGGCATTCTTCGTGCAAATCGCCACGCTTTTGCCAAGATCATCGCCCAAATCATTCCAAAGAAGCGCTCAATTCGAAATATGGTGAAAACCTCTCAGATCGACGCTCAAACTCAAGATCTTCAAACGCTCTTCAACATATCAAATCAACCGGCGGTTGCTGCGAAAACAAGACCAAGGTCCTTCGATCAACGCCATCAAATCCAAACTTCAAGTTCGAGGAGATCAAGGAACTACATCCTTCCAAACAACTCAAGAACATCAAGATCGCTCAAGAATTCAACTCGAAGAGAAGAATCTGAGGATAGATAGAGATCGAACTCATCTCAAATTCATCAAATCCAAATTTAATTAATTTTTGTATACAATTTTGTATTTATAAAATTTAAATACAAAATTTGTGTTACAAGATGTTCTCTTGGTGATGGATACTTAGCACCATCGACTCGTAATAACCAAAGTACTACTAAATTGAAATCGTTAGATAAATCTACACAATTTAAATTGAAATCAATTGAGGATGAAGAATTGACATGATATCTAGCTAATTAGCCTTAGAAAACGAGGATTTGGAATTTAAAGTAGTGGAGAGATTTGTTTTGTTTCGTTGTTAGCTAAATATCTTATTCATCCAATATATGATAATGTAATGGGAATAAGGATGGTATCTATTCCGCTTTTCTCGTAGATTATGGTCCACATGCCGCTACTGCATGAATCGCTTGGCAAAGTTAAGGTGAAATAATATCGATTGTCAAAAAATTTCACTATTTCACAGCATTTATTTACCCTATCGACCCATTTAGTTGTGAGACAATAGTACGACTCTATGCTTTTATGTTCTTGTGTAGCATAAGATATAAGTTCCGCTTTCATCAATTTCATCATTTTCAAGGTTACCACCTTGTTGAACACGTGAAATATACTGGCCATAGAAAATCTATGTCCGTTAAATAAGTATTTCAAAGACCGATATTGTTAAAAGTGCGACTTTTGGCATATTTGAATAACAAGAGGCTTCGATTGAAGTTGGTCGATGAATTTGTAATTTGAAACGCATTACTTAGCAAATTCAGTAGTTGTAGAATCACGTAAAAGAAATCAATCCACCAAAATGTAATTGTTAGTAAAAGCATCATGATCAACATTAACCAAGTGTTCTGCACAAGTGTCATTCTTATTAGGCATGCTGTCATCTTGTGAATTGATATTGAACCCTCCAATTAGGAACATAAACTTCACTAGAATGCATTTACATAAGACTATAGAACTGCAAGGTCTACAAAAATTCTTTAGCTTATTTATTTGTAAAAATCTCGATAATTTAAAACTAGGTTATGATAATTTAAGTCGTTAATGATGGTTTTTGTTTCGATAATATGTTTAGAGGTAACATATTAAATGGTTGAGCTTGTGGTTAGTATCTTCAGAAGTTGCCACACAAGAAATGCTACTAGCTAAATTCTTATTCAACTCGATTCAAGTAATCAATAAAATTTCACTTCCAATGATGATAGATTGTCTGAAATTGATGTAGGCCAAGGTGACCTCGGATTTCTGGAACATAAGGGGAGGCATGTTCTGTCTTTAATTTTGAGAAGTTAACATGGTGGGTGTCTATCGAATTGTTCACTATCTTGCTATATTAATTAAGGTGCACTAATATTTTGATTTCCTACTATATTAACCTAAAGGCGCAAACCATATGTTATCATGTCATTGTGAAATTGTTGATTACTGGTGTATGGATGAATTACATTTAGGCTGTATTTATGAGGAATATACAAGGTAAAGCACGTCTGTCAGCTTTTCCAATTCATGTTTTCCTGGTTCTTTTTGTGATCTTCGTTGACACTGTTGCAGGTGCAAAATAATTTGTGTACCCCGAAGAATGGAGAAATCTTGGTTGCATCAACACAGGATTTTCAAACTTCCTCCTTTCTTATAACAAGAAAAGACACATTTTATGACCGCTCAATTTTTCACTCATGTGCTCATATATAGCGATGCTATGGACCCAATTGATTTACCAACTCCAAAGATTAGTTAAGGTGAGTTTACATTGTAATGCCAATGTGCCATGAATTTGCCAAGCATTGCTCTTCTATTCATCCATGTGCCGGTGTTATTTTAGTCTCTTTTCTATATTTTGTCAAACTACGCCCGCAATCCATCTTCATCTCAGGCTCTATAACTACGTTATCAAATTGATATTTGCATTCTTTATATATCATGATTGTCTCTGCACTTATCTTCTAACACCGATACATTTTCGCTTCTTTCTCATAAGATCTAGATACCAGAACCTAGAACAAAAGTTATGTGGGAAAATAATGATCTATTCAGTCTCAGAACTATATGGTACCCTTTTTCCTTAGTCTCGAACCTACATAAATGTGATTTTTGGTAGCTTTATAGGTGATTAGTGAGTTGGTAACAAGTAAAGAAATTGCAATAGATGGAGTAAATGCTATGTTTTTTCCTTACGGGTTAAATGCTTAGGATGTCCTCCACTCCCGCCATTTGTTAATTGTTATTATCAAGATCATATGCCGTCAGCGGGAGGAGAGGTTTGATTGTGATACTCAACACCATGTGCATTGTTGAGTGTAATACCCAATATCTCTATAAATCAAATGTTATTTTATTTTATTAGATTTAATGATGCTTACAACTTAGAGACCTACTTTGAATCATCATTGATGCATCTACAATTTGTGGATAAAAATCGACTGTCCAGAATAATTTTGTATAGTATTTTCATTCTTTGCATGCGCCAAGACTCTTCTTTACTCCTCTCAGAAGAGGTTGATGCTAAGGAGCCAGTTCATTCTGTAGATTAAAAAGCTGCTATGATTACACATTTATCCTTGCTCATTTTTTGTTCCCCGTCAAGTTTTTGATTTATGTTTGTATCTGATTTAGATGTTTTGTCATTGTAGCCAATGGAGCTATGGACCTGTAAACAATTATTCAAAGTGCTATTGCGTCCCCATGCAAAACGAGAGTATATTTAAATCTTACCGTAGTAGAAAAGTCTTATGGGAAGTCTAGAGAAACTATGTGTTCCAAGGACGGTTTTATGTATATTCGTAATAGTGAGCTCATCAGCGGGCAGCTTGGAAAGGACACATTAGGTCAAGATTATATGTATTTGCAATTTAGCGAGTGTCGCTTTATCTCACTCCTCCATATGGTTGTGCTTCTTTACAATCACTTTAGAAATATGAAATATTTGTCAAGAACTTCATCCGTTAAATTATGCATTATAATCGTTTGAGTGCATCGCTTTGCACTATAGGTATTGTAGGCGTGTTATGGTATAAGTCAAGAAATTGCACGCTTATCATTCTTTGTTATCTTGAAGATCCGTCTCATTTCATCTTTTCGCTTTTAGTATATTTGATGAAAAACTCAACACGGGTCAAAGTCAAACAGGCATTAAAGAATCCAAAATCACCACCCTCTCGACCATTGTTAAAGATTTTTGCTTTATGGATATGGGTCTTAATGGGCGATTGAAAGAAGAGGATCCATGTAGCCAAAACATGCGGGCTAAGCTTTGCTTAATCTAGTCGACTTTAATTGCATTGCAATTTGCATGTTACCTATTTAGATTGAAGTTACAATTTTTCTTCCTTTTAACACTTTAGTGGTTTCTGGTCATCAGTCTGATGGTTATAAGTTAATAATGTGAAGTAAATTATGTTCCTGCTGGCAAGAAATGTCATCTATCCCAATATCATGCTTGCAGTATTTTTGTTTCCGAAACTTGTACTTGCTAGATCAGAGTCCAAAAGGCAACACATTGCAACTCCATTCAATGTGTATTCTACAAGGACAATTACTGGAATACTAAATATTTCAAAATCTGAGATATTTAAATATATCCTTATGGACAAAATAAAGTTCTATCGTTTGTTAGTTAGATTAGTACTTATGACGATTATCAAGTATTCAAATTTCTTTTGTATCTGATTTGTCAAGTTTGAGATGTTATTATTGTTGTTTTGTGCTGTAAGTAGGTTGCTAACGAGCATAGAGTATAACAATATTAGACACACTCTCGTATGTTTGGTCCAATGTCATCTTTGAGGAGAGTTCTCTACTGCAGAAATAAAAGAGGCATCATCAAACAAAAAAAAATAGAGAAAAATAAAATGGTTAGCCACGTGAAACTTTAATTGTTCGCTGCATAGGAAAATAGTTTCTCCCCTGTAGAAAGATCTTTTGTGACTTGAGGAGTTTGATTGTTCATTCTTCTTACTTGTTTTTCCAGTTTAAATCATTTCATAATTCATATACAATGCTATCAATGTTTCTTATGAATTTCTTGGGATGTATGTTCTCTTGGTGATGGATACTTAGCACCATCGACTCAGAATAACAAAAGTACTACTAAATTGAAATCGTTAGGATAAATCTACACAATTGAAATTGAAATCAATTGAGGATGAAGAATTGAAATGATATCTAGCTAATCGGCCTTAGAAAACGAGGATTTGGAATTTAAAAGTAGTGGAGAGATTTGTTTTTTTTCGGTGTTAGCTAAATATCTTATTCATCCAATATATGATAATGGTAATGAGAATAAGGATGGTATCTATCCGCTCTTCACGTAGATTACGGTCCACATGTCGCTACTTGTATGAATCGCTTGGCAAAGTTAAGGTGAAATAATATCGACATTGTTAAAAAATTTCAGCTATTTCACAGTGCATTTATTTACCCTATCGACTCCGTTAGTTGTGAGACGGTGACAGACTCTGTGCTTTTATGTTCTTGTGTAGCATAAGATATAAGTTCCGCTTTCATTGAATTTCATCATTTTCAAGGTTACCACCTTGTTGAACACGTGAAATATACGGCTTCTTAGAAAATCTATGTCTGGTTAAATAAGTATTTCAGCATTGATATTGTTAAAAAGTGCAGCTTTTGGCATATTTGAATAACAAGAGGCTTCATCGACGAAGTGGGTCGATGAATTTGTAATTTGAAACGCATTACTTGGCAAATTCAGTAGTTGTAGAATCACGTAAAAGAAATCAATCCACCAAAATGTAATTGTTAGTCAAAGCATCATGATCAACATTAACCAAGTGGTCTGCACAAGTGTCATTCTTATAAGGTATGCTGTCATCTTGTGAATTGGTATTGAATCTGATAAACGCGCATTTTACACGTTTATAGTTGATATTTGAAGATATGTTTAGCTCGCTTAATGTGCGTTTATGTATCGATTCTTAATGTTTCATCTATTTCTAGAAGATACGCTCTTGGGTGTTCCTTCGACGCTTTGTAGGTTTATATGTTGATAATCGAAGCAAGGAACGAAGACGCCAAATTGCACTTCGCCAGCTTAGCGACCGCCTAGCGGTCGCTAGGCTGGCCGCCAGCAACCCGCGTGAGAACCAGGCCGAGACCGCGACCGCGACCTTGTGCCCGCGAGTGAAGCCCAATACGAAAAGCTTTTGGGCGATTTCGTGACCGCTTTGTGATTGCTTGCGACCGCTAGCCTGGTCGTGAGGTACCATGCGAGCGCAAGGAGAGACCGCGAGCGAAGAAGAGCGCTCGCGGGAGATGCCTCGCGGTCGAGCTAGCGACCACGAGCAGCGATCGCGAGACGGCGCGGCAGATGAGAAATTAGGGTTTCCACCCTTTTCTATAACAGGGATCAACCCTCGCGCCCAAGCCCCGCACGCGCCCGAACAAGTTATTTCAGTTTTCCTCGATATTTGTCTTTCTTTCGCCTGCTTAAGTTATAGATTTAATTCTTGCATTATTCTAGTAAGTTTTCGCTTTGTTATCGATCGGAACGCTTTTGTCCGATCGTTTTCCGCTGTTCTCCGTTATTTCGCTGGGATTGATTCAAGACCAACCATTGTTCATCCAACGCTTTATCACGGGTTTTATATATTTATTTTCCGTTTTTATGGTTAAATCATATTTTATTCCGTTTATTATGTCTGGCTAGATTTCCGTTCTAATCCTAGGGTTTGCTTGATCCGATCCTATATGTTGTGATTTCTGTTATCGCTATTTACCTTCCAGGCATTGATTCATGATTCTTGGTGCTTATTTATATGTGTTGATTTCTGATCAATCTTGATGCATATCTAGTTGTCGGTTAATTACGTAATTGTATTAATTGTCAATCGATCTTGAATGCATGATACGAATAAACGCGAGTCGAGTGAGATAGGATATTCGTAGGAAGCATATTCTTAGTGATCCTTTTGGAGTTACTTGTTTTCACCTAGAATGGTAGGGAAAACTCGTAATCTACTGCCGCAATTGTCGTAATTGAAGTTGTTGGTTATATTTGTGATCTTTCATCTTGTCTCGATTAAAATGGTTAATAGGACAGATAAACATACGTTGTGGATAGGATTAATGCATCCCTGTGGTTAGTCGCCCTTATCTGCTTTTAACATCCGATCGCTTATCGCTTTATTTTATTTTCGCTTTGTTACCTCTCGCTGATTGAAGTCCAAGCCTTAAAACCTTTCACCTAATTTTCGTGTTCAATAATGATGAATTGTCGCTGAGCTAGCTTCTATGTTTTCGTGATACAATCCCTGTGGATACGATACTCGACTTACCTTCTATATACACCTTTTACGTGTGAAAAAGGGAGCGATCAAATTTTGGCGCCGTGGCCGGATTGTTAAGATTGCATAGGAATAATTTGACGATTTGGATTTTTTTTTGGTCAAAATATATATTATATTATTTATTTATTGTTACCAGAGCTGAATTCTCTCTTTTCTCAGGTAGTTTATGCGTACAAGATCTCGTGGACCTCACGAATATTACTAGATCCCGAGATCGAAAGCTCTCAAAGGAGAAGAGGACGAGAGAAGAGACGGGCTGCAATGGCGCCTAATCCACGTAATCAGGGCATTCCTCCCGAGCAAGCTGCACGCATGTTAGCCGATTTCGCAGAGATGCAGCGCCAGATGGCGAATATGGGACTCCTAGTCCCTGCTCCAAAGACGAGACCTCTGAATTATATGTACCGACCTCCCACTGAACAGTTCCAAGGAGGCGGATGGGGCCCGCACGTGGATGCAAACAATTTTGAGTTGAAGCCGGCCCCGATCAAGATGGTCCAACGAGAACAGTTTGGGGGAGGAGTCACTGAAGACCACCCGAATGCGCATCTCGAGACCTTTCTCGATATTTGTGACACCATCAAATAGAATGGGGTGCCACAAGACACGATCCGGATCGATGTTCGATTTCTGCAGCAATGCTAGGCGAAAAGATTGGTTCAAGAGTTTGGACCGAATCGGCATCGACACTTGGGGAAACTTTATGAAGTTTCTCTCGAATATTTTCCACGGCGAAAGCGCAGAAGATCATCGCGAAATCTCCCATTTTTACCAAAACCACGACGAATCTCTATTCGAGGTATGGGAGAGATTCAGAGGTCATTGAGGCGATGCCCACATGGATTCTCCAAGGAGCAGCAGATCACGCAGTTCTCAATGGATCGACGTTTGCATAAGGAGCATAGTGGATGATCGGCAGGGTCTTTGCTGAACCGACAAGTAGACGAGGCGAGCCGCATTTTAGAGAGATGGCTGCCAACAGCTATCAATGGCCCACGGAGAGGACGCCAGTGGTTAAGGCAGTGTCCGTAGAGGTTGACTCGAGATATGATGAACTAATGAAGCAAATCACCCTCTCAAGAGTCGATCGAAACGGAGGACGCCAATTTCATCAATCAAAGCAACCGTCACTGGGGAATCCGCGACAACCCAAACAATGTAAATCACCCAAATTTCTCGTATGCCAACCCCAACAACTTCCAACAACCTCCGTGAGGCTTCGCCGCTCGTAATGGTGTAATTCAAGAGCCAAGAAGCCAAGTCTCAAGACATGATGCAGCAGCTTGGTTGTAAGCAACCAACAATTGGCAACAAACCGTAATCGCTTATAAGAAACACCGCGTAAGATAAATCATTTGGAGTCCACCGTGACGGCTATGGGAAGCATATGAAGATGTTGGAAAATCAAATTGGTCAAATAGCCGCACAAGTGAATGCACTACAAAAGACGGGCCACTTTCCGAGTAATACGGAGGTGAACCCAAGAATCGCAGTGCTTCACCATCCGAGACGAGGAGGACAAGCTTACCCGAGCCCTACCGAGGAAGAAGAGCAAGAAAGCATTAAGGCGGCTTCCGCGATCGAAGCTCGCGACCGCGAGCCCGATCGCGGAAGTCCGAGATTTTTCCACGAAGCCGTGATCGAGCACGCGCCTGCACCCGACCGCGAAAATCGTGCAGCATGCTACCGAGACACCAGGTACCACACCGCTACGCTACAAGACGCCAAGAAGAATTCCAAGACAGAGCACGATGCTTGCCATGACCTTCCCAATGGGTCGCGAGGTCGACCGCGATGCACCCTCGACCACTTCTGCACGCACACCTCCTGGCCCTATTTCCAAGTCGACTAGTCAAGTCGAAATATGACGAGGAGTTTGCGCGTTTCAAAGAGATTTTCCAAAAAGTTGAAATCAATTTACCTCTCTCGAAGCGCGAAACATGCCGGATACATGAAATTTTTAAAGACGCCATTGCAAGCAAGAAGAAATTGGGAAATTTGAAAAATTACCCTATCTCAAGAATGCAAAGGCCGTCTTGCGTAGGAAGCCCTTTAAAGCGTATGATCCCGCGCTTTACGTTAGAATGCGAGATCGCCGAGCATACTTTTCAAAATGTGTTGTGCGACTTGGGGGCGAGCATCAATCGATGCCTTTGAACGCTTTCAACCGGCTGCGCACGAAAGATGGTTTACGAAGATATCATCGATGATGGTCGATGTGTCACCACATATCCTAAAGGTATCGTCAAGATGTGTAGGTAAGAATTCGGGACTTTGTCTTTCCTGCCGATTTTGTGATTTAGATATTCTCGAATTCAAACAACAACCGCTAATCCTAAGCAGACCTTTTCTAGCAACTGGTCGTGCTTTGATTGATGTCTTGAAGGTAATCTCACATTTCGTGTTAACGGCGAGGAGCTCAAGATTTCCATATATGACGCCATCAAGCAACACGACAGTGAAAAGCTGGAAGATTGCTACTCGATCACGACTGCTGCTGCCGCACATGTCACGCGCTTAGAGAGTACTCGATCACCGACGGCATGCAGAAGGAAAAGTGGACTCGCATAAAAGTCCGAATGATTCATTCAAGTTCGCGGAAGCCATCCTTGTGCCAATTGGTGGGCGCTTGTCAATGCCAAGTACGGCAAACCAAAGTTTGGGAAGTCACGGTTGTCAAATCGCCGATTGATGAGAGGTAACGTCGAGCTAGCGACGATAAATCAAAGACTGGTGGGAGGTAACCCAACATTTTACGTGCTTTTATGTCTTTTGTTTTGTTTTCTTGTTTTCGTTGTTTTCTTGTGTCTGCTTTGTTTGTTTTAAGTCCCAATGTATAACATCAATGGTGAGGATTCTATCGATCACGGAGTAGCGCAACATACGAGGTAACGATCTCTCCCAATCACTTCTCTTCGCAAACATTATTGCCTCCATTGCACACCGCTGACAATAAGTTTGGGGGAGTGGTCGAGTGTGATATGATTGAGAGTCCTTGTTATGTTTTGCGTTGCTTTGTTAAGTTATTATATGTTGGGGCTTTTGTCGGGTCTTTTGTCTTTCTTTTTTTGTTGTGTCTGTCGATCAACGAGTTAAGTGAAGTTGTTAATCCATGTGGCCAATGACGATGGAAATTTTTTGTGAAATTTAATGATAGTGCACATGACATGTTAGAAAATGACGCATGAATGACGTGAGAGTGCTTAGCTTGTTGTTTTTCACCATTTGCTTAACCCGAGACTTGAGCTTCACCAGATAAACATCTTGATACTGCTTTTAATTGTGTGATATCATGCATGTGATTATCTTCTAGAACTTGTCGTTCTTCGTGTCGAGGCTATGATATGTTTTGAATTTGGAAAGGATAAAATGCCATCTTTGCTAACCACATAATTACCCAAACACTAACCCGATGATATATACCATTTGTCGCCTTCTTTGAGCCTTTATTAGACTTATTCTTTCGATTAACCGGATGATAGGAGGTGAGGATGGATATGGGAATAAAAAGGGGTTGAAATTTTGATGTAGTTATGACGAAAAAAATTACTTTTAGAGAAATACATCTGTGGTGAAGAATAGTACATTTGTTGTGAATGATAAACCCTATAAGCTCTAGAAAAGAAAAGAAAAAAAAGCAATGATAATTTCACTATGTGTTTTGAGCATAAAGGGTCGTTAATCAAAGTATAGGTACCTTATGAGGATAAAGCGTCGATTTAGCACGTTGGGAAAGAAGAGAAAATGGACAAAGTCCATATGTATTGAAAAGTATAAATGGGAGTGCTTGGAATATTCTTGAGTCACTTAGCCATATTTTATCCTACCTTAACCAATGTGCCTACATTACAACCTATGAAAAGACCTTTTGATCCTTATTTGAACACATTTGACGCGGTGGAGATATTAGAAAACGGCAAGCCTATGGTAAGATGTTGCATCGCATTGATCGCCGAGTGTATACACGCTCTACATTTCTTTACGAGTTGAGTGTATCCTATATTTTACACACATACCGCGTGAGGTCAATTAAATGAGTTTTGACCTCGATGGTTGTTTGTGTTGAGTTGGCTAAACGTCGTCATGTGCGCTAATGTTTTTGAGCGCTAATATGTTTCGAGGCTTATAATGGTTATCCTCTTACGCCTTGATCTTTCTTTTGTCTTTCGCTTACGCTTTTGTTTGAGGACAAACAATGCTTTAAGTTTGGGGTTTGATAAACGCATTTTACACGCTTATAGTTGATATTTGAAGATAAGTTTAGCTCGCTTAATGTGCTTATGTATCGATTCTTAATGTTTCATCTATTTCTAGAAGATATCGCTCTTGGGTGTTCCTTCGACGCTTTGTAGGTTTATATGTTGATAATCGAAGCAAGGAACCAAGACGAGCCAAATTGCACTGCGCCAGCTTAGCAACCGCCTAGCGGTCGCTAGGCTGGCGCTAAGCAACCCGCGAGAACCCAGCGAGACCGCGATCACGACTGCGTGCCATGAAGCGGCAAGCCACGAGAAAGCTCTCGGGCGATTTCTCGCGACCGCTTGAATTGCTAGCGACCGCTAGCCTGGTCGCGAGGTACCATGCGAAGCGCAAGAAGAGACCATGAGCGAAGAAGAGCGCATGGGAGATGCCTCACGGCCGAGCTAGCGATCATGAGCAAGCGCGCGAGACAGCGCGGCGAGATGAGAAATTAGGGTTTCACCCTTTTCTATAAATAGGATCAACCCCTCGTGCCTCCAAGCCCCGCACCGCGCCCTGCAAGTTATTTCAGTTTTCCTCAGATTTTGTCTTTCTTTCGCCTGCTAAGTTCTAGATTTAATTCTTGCATTATTCTAGTTAGTTTTTCGCTTTGTTATCGATCGGAACGCTTTGTCCGATCGTTTTCGTTGTTCTCCGCTCTTTCGCTTGGGATTGATTCGTGACCAACCATTGTTCATCCAACGCTTTATTACGGGTTTTATATATTTATTTTCCGCTTTTATGGTTAAATCATATTTTATTCCGCTTATTATGTCCGCTAGATTTCGCTCTAATCCTAGGTTTGCATGATCCGATCCTATATGTTGTGATTTACATTATCGCTATTTACCTTCCGTGCATCGATTCATGATTCTTGGTGCTTATTTATATGTGTTGATTTACGATCAATCTTGATGCATATCTAGTTGTCGGTTAATTACGTAATTGTATTAATTGTCAATCGATCTTGAATGCATGATACGAATAAGCGCTCGAGTCGTGGTGAGATAGGATATTCGTAGGAAGCATATTCTTAGTGATCCTTTTGGAGTTACTTGTTTTCACCTAGAATGGTAGGAAAACTCGTAATCTCACCGCCGCAATTGTCGTAATTGAAGTTGTTGGTTATATTTGTGATCTTCCACCCTTTTCTATAAATAGGGGATGGACAAGTGTTGAGCAGTCGGAGTTTTTGTTGCTAATTGTTCACCTTGGATGTATATCGTCATATATGCATTCACATGCTTTCCGCTGTTCAAAACACTTTATTATATTTTTGGATATTACTTATGTTACCTCCAGATCAGTTGAATCCTTTTGTTAATGGTCTGTTGGTCTAGTTTGTATGAAACTGTTGTGTGTTTATCTATAAAAGTTTGACGTCTTGAAGGTTTGTTGGTCATTATGTTCTTAATCCCTGCTTAGTCGATGACAGTCCCGTCTAATCCGTACTTTGGAAAGGCGGGCTGTCACATATGGACCCAATTGATTTACAAACTCCAGCATTAGTTAAGGTGAGTTTACATTCTAATGCCACTGTGCCATGAATTTGCCAAGCATTGCTCTTCTATTCATCCATGTGCTGGTGTTATTTTAGTCTCCTTTTCAATATTTTTGTTGAAACTACGCCCTGCAATCCATCTTCATCTGTGCTGTCTGTAACTACGTTGTCAAATTGATATTTGCATTCTTTATATATCATGATTTTCTGCTGCACTTATCTTCTAACACCTGATACATTTTCATTTCTGTTTCTCATAAGATCTAGATACCAGAACCTAGAACAAAAGTTATGTGGGGAAAAATAAAGATCTATTCAGGTCTGTAACTATATGGTACCCTTTTTTCCTTAGTCTCAACCTACATAAAGGTGATTTTTGGTAGCTTTATAGGTGATTAGTGAGTTGGTAACAAGTAAAGAAATTGCAAGAGATGGAGTAAATGCTATGTTTTTTTTCTTATGGGTTAAATGCTTAGGATGTCCTCCACTCCCAGTTACTTGTTAATTGTTATTATTGAAGACTGTTATGCTGTTGGGTGGGAGGAGATGTTTGATTCTGATACCTCAACACCATGTGCATTGTTGAGTGTAATATCCGATATCTCTATAAGTCAAAGGTTATTTTATTTTATTAGATTTAATGCTTCTTACAACTTAGAGACCTACTTTGAATCATCATTGATGCATCTACAATTTGTGGATAAAATCGATCGTCTGCAATAATTTTGTATAGTATTTTCATTCTTTGTATGCGCCAAGACTCTTCTTTACTCCTCTCGTAAGAGGTTGATGCTAAGGAGCTAGTTCATTCTCAGAGATTAAAAAGTCGCTATGATTACACATTTATCCTTGCTCATTTTTGTTCCCACAAGTTTTTTATTTATGGTCAGATTCGATTTAGATGTTTTGTCATTGTAGCCAAGTGGAGCTATGGACTGGTAAACAATTATTCAAAGTGCTATTAGGCCCCATGCAAAAATGAGTATATTTAAATCTTACCGTAGCGTAAAAGTCTTATGGAAGTCTAGAGAAACTATGTGTTCCAAGGACGGTTTTATGTATATTCGTAATAGTGAGCTCATCACGGGCAGCTTGGAAAGGCCACATTAGGTCAAGATCATATGTGTTTGCAATTTAGCGAGTGTCGCTTTATCTCACTCTCCATATGGTTGTGCTTCTTTACAATCACTTTAGGAAATATGAAATATTTGTCAAGAACTTCATCCTGCTCAATTATGCATTATAACGTTTGAGTGCATCAACAGCACTATAGGTATTGTAGCGTGTTATGGTATAAGTCAAGAAATTGCATGTTTATCATTATTTAGTTATCTTTAAGATCCGTCTCAATTCATCTTTTTCGCTCAAGATATTTGATGAAAACTATGAACATGGGACGCAAGTCAAATGTGGCATTAAAAGAATCCCAAAATCACCACCCCCTCTGACCATTGTTAAAGGTTTTTGCTTTATGGATATGGGTCTTAATGGGCAGATTGAAAGAAGAGGATCCATGAGGCCAAAACATGCGGGCTAAGCTTTCTTAATCTAGCTGACTTTAATTGCATTGCAATTTGCATGTTACCTATTTAGATCAAGTTACAATTTTTCTTCCTTTTACACTTTAGTGGTTTCTGGTCATCAGTCTGATGGTTATAAGTTAATAATGTGAAGTAAATTATGTTGCTACAGGCAAGAAATGTCATCTATCCCAATATCATGTTATTAGTCTTTTTGTTTCCGAAAATTGTACTTGCTAGATCAGAGTCCAAAAGGCAACACATTGCAACTCCATTCAATGTGTATTCTACAAGGACAATTACTGGAATACTAAATATTTCAAAATCTGAGATATTTAAACATATCCTCATGGACAAAATAAAGTTCTATCGTTTGTTAGTTAGATTAGTACTTATGACGATTATCAAGTATTCAAATTTCTTTTGTATCTGATTTGTCAAGTTTGAGATGTTATTATTGTTGTTTTGTGCTGTAAGTAGGTTGCTAACGAGCATAGAGTATAACAATATTAGACACACTCTCGTATGTTCGGTCCAATGTCATCTTATAGGAGAGTTCTCTACTTCAGAAATAAAAGAGACATCCTCAAACAAAAAAAATAGAGAAAAATAAAATGGTTAGCCACGTGACACTTTAATAGTTCGCTACATAGGAAAATGGTTTCTCCCCTGTAGAAAGATCTTTTGTGATTTGAGGAGTTTGATTGTTCTGTCTTCTTACTTGTTTTTCCAGTTTAAATAATTTCATAATTCATATACAATGCTATCAATGTTTCCTGTGAATTTCTTGGGATGTATGTTCTCTTGGTGATGGATACTTAGCACCATCCACTAAGAATAACCAAAGTACTACTAAATTGTAATCCTTAGGATAAATCTACACAATTTAAATTGAAATCAATTGAGGATGAAGAATCGACATGATAGCTAGCTAATCGCCTTAGAAAACGAGGATTTGGAATTTAAAAGTAGTGGAGAGATTTGTTTTGTTTCGTGTTAGCTAAATATCTTATTCATCCAATATATGATAATGTAATGAGAATATGGATGGTATCTACTCCGCTCTTCTCGTAGATTATGGTCCACATGTCGCTACTTGCATTTAATCGCTTGGCAAAGTTAAGGTGAAATAATATCGATTGTTAAAAAATTTCACTATTTCACAGCATTTATTTACCCTATCGACTCCTTTAGTTGTGAGACAAACAAGACAAACAGGCTTTTATGTTCTTGTGTAGCATAAGATATAAGTTCCGCTTTCATTGAATTTCATCATTTTCAAGCTACCACCTTGTTGAACACGTGAAATAAACGGCTTCATAGAAAATCTATGTCCGGTTAAATAAGTATTTCAAAGATCGATATTGTTAAAAGTGCAACTTTTGGCATATTTGAATAACAAGAGGCTTCATCGATTTAAGTTGGTCGATGAATTTGAAATTGAAACGCATTACTTGGCAAATTCAAGAGTTGTAGAATCACGTAAAGAAATCAATCCACCAAAATGTAATTGTTAGTAAAAGCATCATGATCAACATTAACCAAGTGGTCTCGCACAAGTGTCATTCTTATTAGGCATGATCTTGTGAATTGATATCGAACACCCAATTAAGAACATAAACTTCACTAGAATGCATTTACCTAAGACTATAGAACCGCATGGGTCTACAAAAATTCTTTAACTTGTTTATTTGTAAAAATCTCGATAATTTAAAACTAGATTATGATAATTTATCGAATTGTTCACTATCTTGCTATATTAATTAAGGTGCACTAATATTTTGATTTCTACTATATTAACATAAAGGCACAAACCATATGTTTTCATGTCATCAGGAAATTGTTGATTATCGGTTTATGGATGAATTACATTTAGTCAGATTTATGAGGAATATATAAGGTAAAGCACGTCTCATCGCCTTTTCCAATTCATGTTTTCCTGGTTCTTTTATGATCTTCGCTGACATCGCCGCAGTGCAAAATAATTTGTGCACTCAAGAATGGAGAAATCTTGGTTGCATCAACACAGGATTTTCTAACTTCCTCCTTTCTTATAACAAGAAAAGACACATTTTATGACCGCTCGACTTTTTCACTCATGTGCTCATATATAGGTGATGCTATGGACCCAATTGATTTACAAACTCCAGCATTAGTTAAGGTGAGTTTACATTCTAATGCCACTGTGCCATGAATTTGCCAAGCATTGCTCTTCTATTCATCCATGTGCTGGTGTTATTTTAGTCTCCTTTTCTATATTTTTGTTGAAACTAAGCCCTGCAATCCATCTTCATCTGTGCTGTCTGTAACTACGTTGTCAAATTGATATTTGCATTCTTTATATATCATGATTTTCTGCTGCACTTATCTTCTAACACCTGATACATTTTCATTTCTGTTTCTCATAAGATCTAGATACCAGAACCTAGAACAAAAGTTATGTGGGGAAAAATAAAGATCTATTCAGGTCTGTAACTATATGGTACCCTTTTTTCCTTAGTCTGAACCTACATAAAGGTGATTTTTGGTAGCTTTATAGGTGATTAGTGAGTTGGTAACAAGTAAAGAAATTGCAAGAGATGGAGTAAATGCTATGTTTTTTTTCTTATGGGTTAAATGCTTAGGATGTCCTCCACTCCCAGTTACTTGTTAATTGTTATTATCAAGATTATATGTCATGGGTGGGAGGAGAGGTTTGATTCTGATACCTCAACACCATGTGCATTGTTGAGTGTAATATCCGATATCTCTATAAGTCAAAGGTTATTTTATTTTATTAGATTTAATGCTTCTTACAACTTAGAGACCTACTTTGAATCATCATTGATGCATCTACAATTTGTGGATAAAAATCGACTGTCCAGAATAATTTTGTATAGTATTTTCATTCTTTGCATGCGCCAAGACTCTTCTTTACTCCTCTCAGAAGAGGTTGATGCTAAGGAGCTAGTTCATTCTGTAGATT
This sequence comes from Salvia rosmarinus, assembly GCA_036937905.1. Taxonomy (NCBI): domain Eukaryota; kingdom Viridiplantae; phylum Streptophyta; class Magnoliopsida; order Lamiales; family Lamiaceae; genus Salvia; species Salvia rosmarinus. The sequence continues at coordinate 32,057 of JAODLM010000171.1, forward strand.
AAAAAGCTGCTATGATTACACATTTATCCTTGCTCATTTTTTGTTCCCCGTCAAGTTTTTTATTTATGGTTGTATCTGATTTAGATGTTTTGTCATTGTAGCCAGTGGAGCTATGGACTGGTAAACAATTATTCAGTGTGCTATTGCGTCCCCATGCAAAAATGAGAGTATATTTAAATCTTACCGTAGCAGAAAAGTCTTATGGGAAGTCTAGAGAAACTATGTGTTCCAAGGACGGTTTTATGTATATTCGTAATAGTGAGCTCATCAGCGGGCAGCTTGGAAAGGCCACATTAGGTCAGTATCATATGTGTTTGCAATTTAGCGAGTGTCAGTTTTATCTCACTTCTCCATATGGTTGTGCTTCTCTTACAATCACTTTAGGAAATATGAAATATTTGTCAAGAACTTCATCTGTTCAATTATGCATTATACTGTTTTAGTGCATCAGTTTGCACTATAGGTATTGTAGGCAGGTTATGGTATAAGCTGAAGAAATTGCATGTTTATCATTATTTAGTTATCTTTAAGATCTGTCTCAATTCATCTTTTTCAGTTCAGTATATTTGATGAAAAACTATGAACATGGGATGCAAGCTGAAACAGGCATTAAAAGAATCCCAAAATCACCACCCCCTCTGACCATTGTTAAAGGTTTTTGCTTTATGGATATGGGTCTTAATGGGCAGATTGAAAGAAGAGGATCCATGAGGCCAAAACATGCGGGCTAAGCTTTCTTAATCTAGCTGACTTTAATTGTATTGCAATTTGCATGTTACCTATTTAGATTGAAGTTACAATTTTTCTTCCTTTTTACACTTTAGTGGTTTCTGGTCATCAGTCTGATGGTTATAAGTTAATAATGTGAAGTAAATTATGTTGCTACAGGCAAGAAATGTCATCTATCCCAATATCATGCTTGTAGTCTTTTTGTTTCCGAAAATTGTACTTGCTAGATCAGAGTCCAAAAGGCAACACATTGCAACTCCATTCAATGTGTATTCTACAAGGACAATTACTGGAATACTAAATATTTCAAAATCTGAGATATTTAAACATATCCTCATGGACAAAATAAAGTTCTATCGTTTGTTAGTTAGATTAGTACTTATGACGATTATCAAGTATTCAAATTTCTTCAGATCTTATTTGTCAAGTTTGAGATGTTATTATTGTTGTTTTGTGCTGTAAGTAGGTTGCTAACGAGCATAGAGTATAACAATATTAGACACACTCTCGTATGTTCGGTCCAATGTCATCTTTGAGGAGAGTTCTCATCGTAAATAAAAGAGACATCCTCGAACAAAAAAATAGAGAAAAATAAAATGGTTAGCCACGTGACACTTTAATAGTTCGCTACATAGGAAAATGGTTTCTCCCCTGTAGAAAGATCTTTTGTGATTTGAGGAGTTGGATTGTTCTGTCTTCTTACTTGTTTTTCCAGTTTAAATAATTTCATAATTCATATACAATGCTATCAATGTTTCCTGTGAATTTCTTGGGATGTATGTTCTCTTGGTGATGGATACTTAGCACCATCCACTAAGAATAACCAAAGTACTACTAAATTGTAATCCTTAGGATAAATCTACACAATTTAAATTGAAATCAATTGAGGATGAAGAATTGACATGATAGCTAGCTAATTGGCCTTAGAAAAATGAGGATTTGGAATTTAAAAGTAGTGGAGAGATTTGTTTTTGTTTCTGGTGTTAGCTAAATATCTTATTCATCCAATATATGATAACAGGTAATGAGAATATGGATGGTATCTACTCCGTTCTTCTCAGAGATTATGGTCCAGATGCTGCTACTTGCATGAATCGCTTGGCAAAGTTAAGGTGAAATAATATCAGCATTGTTAAAAAATTTCACTATTTCACAGCATTTATTTACCCTATTGACTCCCTTTAGTTGTGAGACAGCTAGTACAGCTCTGTGCTTTTATGTTCTTGTGTAGCATAAGATATAAGTTCCGTTTTCATTGAATTTCATCATTTTCAAGGCTACCACCTTGTTGAACACGTGAAATAAACGGCTTCATAGAAAATCTATGTCTGGTTAAATAAGTATTTCAGCCCTGATATTGTTAAAAAGTGCAACTTTTGGCATATTTGAATAACAAGAGGCTTCATCGACGAAGTTGGTCGATGAATTTGTAATTTGAAACGCATTACTTGGCAAATTCAGTAGTTGTAGAATCACGTAAAAGAAATCAATCCACCAAAATGTAATTGTTAGTAAAAGCATCATGATCAACATTAACCAAGTGGTCTGCACAAGTGTCATTCTTATTAGGCAGGCTGTCATCTTGTGAATTGATGTTGAACACTCCAATTAAGAACATAAACTTCACTAGAATGCATTTACCTAAGACTATAGAACCGTGCGGGTCTACAAAAAATTCTTTAACTTGTTTATTTGTAAAAATCTCGATAATTTAAAACTAGATTATGATAATTTATCGAATTGTTCACTATCTTGCTATATTAATTAAGGTGCACTAATATTTTGATTTCCTACTATATTAACATAAAGGCACAAACCATATGTTATCATGTCATTGTGAAATTGTTGATTACTGGTTTATGGATGAATTACATTTAGGCTGTATTTATGAGGAATATATAAGGTAAAGCACGCTCATCGCCTTTTCCAATTCATGTTTTCCGGTTCTTTTATGATCTTCGCTGACATCACCGCAGTGCAAAATAATTTGTGCACCTCAAGAATGGAGAAATCTTGGTTGCATCAACACAGATTTTCTAACTTCCTCATTTCTTATAACAAGAAAAGACACATTTTATGACCGCCGACTTTTTCACTCATGTGCTCATATATAGGTGATGCTATGGACCCAATTGATTTACAAACCCAAGATTAGTTAAGGTGAGTTTACATTCTAATGCCATCGTGCCATGAATTTGCCAAGCATTGCTCTTCTATTCATCCATGTGCTTGGTGTTATTTTAGTCTCCTTTTCTATATTTTGTTGAAACTAAGCCTGCAATCCATCTTCATCTCGTGTTGTCTCAGAATCACGTTGTCAAATTGATATTTGTATTCTTTATATATCATGATTTTCACGCACTTATCTTCTAACACCGATACATTTTCATTTACATTTCTCATAAGATCTAGATACCGTAACCTAGAACAAAAGTTATGTGGGAAAAATAAAGATCTATTCAGTCTCAGAATTATATGGTACCCTTTTTCCTTAGTCCGAACCTACATAAAGGTGATTTTGGTAGCTTTATAGGTGATTAGTGAGTTGGTAACAAGTAAAGAAATTGCAAGAGATGGAGTAAATGCTATGTTTTTTTTCTTATGGGTTAAATGCTTAGGATGTCCTCCACTCCCGCTACTTGTTAATTGTTATTATCAAGACCCATTATGTTTGTTGGGTGAGGAGAGTTTGATTGTGATACCTCAACACCATGTGCATTGTTGAGTGTAACATCCAATATCTCTATAAGTCAAAGGTTATTTTATTTTATTAGATTTAATGTTCTACAACTTAGAGACCTACTTTGAATCATCATTGATGCATCTACAATTTGTGGATAAAAATCGACTGTCCAGAATAATTTTGTATAGTATTTTCATTCTTTGCATGCGCCAAGACTCTTCTTTACTCCTCTCAGAAGAGGTTGATGCTAAGGAGCCAGTTCATTCTCAGAGATTAAAAAGCTGCTATGATTACACATTTATCCTTGCTAATTTTTTGTTCCCCGTCAAGTTTTTGATTTATGGTTGTATCTGATTTAGATGTTTTGTCATTGTAGCCAGTGGAGCATGGACTGGTAAACAATTATTCAGTGTGCTATTGCGTCCCCACGCCAAAATGAGAGCATATTTAAATTTTACCGTAGAAGAAAAGTCTTATGGGAAGTCTAGAGAAACTATGTGTTCCAAGGACGGTTTTATGTATATTCGTAATAGTGAGCTCATCAGCGGGCAGCTTGGAAAGGCCACATTAGGTCAGTATCATATGTGTTTGCAATTTAGCGAGTGTCAGTTTTATCTCACTTCTCCATATGGTTGTGCTTCTCTTACAATCACTTTAGGAAAGATGAAATATTTGTCAAGAACTTCATCTGTTCAATTATGCATTATACTGTTTGAGTGCATCAGTTTGCACTATAGGTATTGTAGGCAAGTTATGGTATAAGCTGAAGAAATTGCATGTTTATCATTATTTAGTTATCTTTAAAATCTGTCTCAATTCATCTTTTTCAGTTCAGTATATTTGATGAAAAACTATGAATATGGGATGCAAGCTGAAACAGGGCATTAAAAGAATCCCAAAATCACCACCCCCTCTGACCATTGTTAAAGGTTTTTGCTTTATGGATATGGGTCTTAATGGGCAGATTGAAAGAAGAGGATCCATGAGGCCAAAACATGCGGGCTAAGCTTTCTTAATCTAGCTGACTTTAATTGCATTGCAATTTGCATGTTACCTATTTAGATTGAAGTTACAATTTTTCTTCCTTTTTACACTTTAGTGGTTTCTGGTCATCAGTCTGATGGTTATAAGTTAATAATGTGAAGTAAATTATGTTGCTGCTGGCAAGAAATGTCATCTATCCCAATATCATGCTTGTAGTCTTTTTGTTTCCGAAAATTGTACTTGCTAGATCAGAGTCCAAAAGGCAACACATTGCAACTCCATTCAATGTGTATTCTACAAGGACAATTACTGGAATACTAAATATTTCAAAATCTGAGATATTTAAACATATCCTCATGGACAAAATAAAGTTCTATCGTTTGTTAGTTAGATTAGTACTTATGACGATTATCAAGTATTCAAATTTCTTTTGTATCTGATTTGTCAAGTTTGAGATGTTATTATTGTTGTTTTGTGCTGTAAGTAGGTTGCTAACGAGCATAGAGTATAACAATATTAGACACACTCTCGTATGTTCGGTCCAATGTCATCTTTGAGGAGAGTTCTCTACTGCAGAAATAAAAGAGACATCCTCAAACAAAAAAAATAGAGAAAAATAAAATGGTTAGCCACGTGACACTTTAATAGTTCGCTACATAGGAAAATGGTTTCTCCCCTGTAGAAAGATCTTTTGTGATTTGAGGAGTTTGATTGTTCTGTCTTCTTACTTGTTTTTCCAGTTTAAATAATTTCATAATTCATATACAATGCTATCAATGTTTCCTGTGAATTTCTTGGGATGTATGTTCTCTTGGTGATGGATACTTAGCACCATCCACTAAGAATAACCAAAGTACTACTAAATTGTAATCCTTAGGATAAATCTACACAATTTAAATTGAAATCAATTGAGGATGAAGAATCGACATGATAGCTAGCTAATCGCCTTAGAAAACGAGGATTTGGAATTTAAAAGTAGTGGAGAGATTTGTTTTTGTTTCTGGTGTTAGCTAAATATCTTATTCATCCAATATATGATAACAGGTAATGAGAATATGGATGGTATCTACTCCGTTCTTCTCAGAGATTATGGTCCAGATGCTGCTACTTGCATGAATCGCTTGGCAAAGTTAAGGTGAAATAATATCGATTGTTAAAAAATTTCACTATTTCACAGTGCATTTATTTACCCTATCGACTCCTTTTAGTTGTGAGACAAACTAGTCTTGCTACTGTGCTTTTATGTTCTTGTGTAGCATAAGATATAAGTTCCGTTTTCATTGAATTTCATCATTTTAAAGGCTACCACCTTGTTGAACACGTGAAATAAACGGCTTCATAGAAAATCTATGTCTGGTTAAATAAGTATTTCAGCCCTGATATTGTTAAAAAGTGCAACTTTTGGCATATTTGAATAACAAGATGCTTCATCGACGAAGTTGGTCGATGAATTTGTAATTAAACGCATTACTGGCAAATTCAAGAGTTGTAGAATCACGTAAAAGAAATCAATCCACCAAAATGTAATTGTTAATAAAAGCATCATGATCAACATTAACCAAGTGGTCTGCACAAGTGTCATTCTTATTAGGCATGCTGTCATCTTGTGAATTGATATTGAACACTCCAATTAAGAACATAAACTTCACTAGAATGCATTTACCTAAGACTATAGAACCGTGCGGGTCTACAAAAAATTCTTTAACTTGTTTATTTGTAAAAATCTCGATAATTTAAGACTAGATTATGATAATTTATCGAATTGTTCACTATCTTGCTATATTAATTAAGGTGCACTAATATTTTGATTTCCTACTATATTAACATAAAGGCACAAACCATATGTTATCATGTCATTGTGAAATTGTTGATTACTGGTTTATGGATGAATTACATTTAGGCTGTATTTATGAGGAATATATAAGGTAAAGCACGTCTATCAGCTTTTCCAATTCATGTTTTCCTGGTTCTTTTTATGATCTTCGTTGACACTGCTGCAGGTGCAAAATAATTTGTGCACCCCGAAGAATGGAGAAATCTTGGTTGCATCAACACATGATTTTCTAACTTCCTCCTTTCTTATAACAAGAAAAGACACATATTATGACCGCTCGACTTTTTCACTCATGTGCTCATATATAGGTGATGCTATGGACCCAATTGATTTACAAACTCCAGCATTAGTTAAGGTGAGTTTACATTCTAATGCCACTGTGCCATGAATTTGCCAAGCATTGCTCTTCTATTCATCCATGTGTCGGTGTTATTTTAGTCTCATTTTCTATATTTTGTTGAAACTACGCCCGCAATCCATCTTCATCTCAGGTTGTCTCAGAACTACGTTGTCAAATTGATATTTGCATTCTTTATATATCATGATTTTCTGCTGCACTTATCTTCTAACACCTGATACATTTTCATTTCTGTTTCTCATAAGATCTAGATACCAGAACCTAGAACAAAAATTATGTGGGGAAAAATAAAGATCTATTCAGGTCTGTAACTATATGGTACCCTTTTTTCTTTAGTCTGAACCTACATAAAAGTGATTTTTGGTAGCTTTATAGGTGATTAGTGAGTTGGTAACAAGTAAAGAAGTTGCAAGAGATGGAGTAAATGCTATGTTTTTTTCTTATGGGTTAAATGCTTAGGATGTCCTCCACCCCGCTACTTGTTAATTGTTATTATCAAGACCGTTATGTCAGGGTGGGAGGAGAGGTTTGATTCTGATACCTCAACACCATGTGCATTGTTGAGTGTAATATCCGATATCTCTATAAGTCAAAGGTTATTTTATTTTATTAGATTTAATGCTTCTTACAACTTAGAGACCTATTTTGAATCATCATTGATGCATCTACAATTTGTGGATAAAAATCGATCGTCGTAATAATTTTGTATAGTATTTTCATTCTTTGCATGCGCCAAGACTCTTCTTTACTCCTCTCAGAAGAGGTTGATGCTAAGGAGCCAGTTCATTCTGTAGATTAAAAAGCTGCTATGATTACACATTTATCCTTGCTAATTTTTTGTTCCCCGTCAAGTTTTTGATTTATGGTTGTATCTGATTTAGATGTTTTGTCATTGTAGCCAGTGGAGCATGGACTGGTAAACAATTATTCAGTGTGCTATTGGGTCCCCACGCCAAAATGAGAGTATATTTAAATTTTACCGTAGCAGAAAAGTCTTATGGGAAGTCTAGAGAAACTATGTGTTCCAAGGACGGTTTTATGTATATTCGTAATAGTGAGCTCATCAGCGGGCAGCTTGGAAAGGCCACATTAGGTGAGTATCATATGTGTTTGCAATTTAGAGAGTGTCAGTTTTATCTCACTCCTCCATATGGTTGTGCTTCTCTTACAATCACTTTAGGAAATATGAAATATTTTTCAAGAACTTCATCTGTTCAATTATGCATTATACTGTTTGAGTGCATCAGTTTGCACTATAGGTATTGTAGGCAGGTTATGGTATAAGCTGAAGAAATTGCATGTTTATCATTATTTAGTTATCTTGAAGATCTGTCTCAATTCATCTTTTTCGCTTCGGATATTTGATAAAAACTACGAACATGGGATCTGTTGAAACAGGCATTAAAAGAATCCCAAAATCACCACCCCTCTGACCATTGTTAAAGGTTTTGCTTTATGGATATGGGTCTTAATGGGCGATTGAAAGAAGAGGATCCATGTAGCCAAAACATGCGGGCTAAGCTTTCTTAATCTAGCTGACTTTAATTGCATTGCAATTTGCATGTTACCTATTTAGATTGAAGTTACAATTTTTATTCCTTTTTACACTTTAGTGGTTTCTGGTCCTCAGTCTGATGGTTATAAGTTAATAATGTGAAGTAAATTATGTTCCTGCTGGCAAGAAATGTCATCTATCCCAATATCATGCTTGCAGTCTTTTTGTTTCCGAAACTTGTACTTGCTAGATCAGAGTCCAAAAGGCAACACATTGCAACTCCATTCAATGTGTATTCTACAAGGACAATTACTGGAATACTAAATATTTCAAAATCTGAGATATTTAAACATATCCTCATGGACAAAATAAAGTTCTATCGTTTGTTAGTTAGATTAGTACTTATGACGATTATCAAGTATTCAAATTTCTTTTGTATCTGATTTGTCAAGTTTGAGATGTTATTATTGTTGTTTTGTGCTGTAAGTAGGTTGCTAATGAGTATAGATTATAACAATATTAGACACACTCTCGTATGTTTGGTCCAATGTCATCTTTGAGGAGAGTTCTCTACTGCAGAAATAAAAGAGACATCCTCGAACAAAAAAAAAATAGAGAAAAAGAAAATGGTTAGCCACGTGACACTTTAATAGTTCGCTACATAGGAAAATAGTTTCTCCCCTGTAGAAAGATCTTTTGTGATTTGAGGAGTTTGATTGTTCTGTCTTCTTACTTGTTTTTCCAGTTTAAATAATTTCATAATTTATATACAATGCTATCAATGTTTCCTATGAATTTCTTGGGATGTATGTTCTCTTGGTGATGGATACTTAGCACCATCGACTCAGAATTACCAAAGTACTACAAAATTTTTATCGTTAGGATAAATCTACACAATTTAAATTGAAATCAATTGAGGATGAAGAATTGACATGATATCTAGCTAATTGGCCTTAGAAAAATGAGGATTTGGAATTTAAAAGTAGTGGAGAGATTTGAGATTTGTTTTTGTTTCTGGTGTTAGCTAAATATCTTATTCATCCAATATATGATAACAGGTAATTGGAATAAGGATGGTATCTACTCCGTTCTTCTCAGAGATTATGGTCCACATGCTGCTACTTGCATGAATCGCTTGGCAAAGTTAAGGTGAAATAATATCGATTGTTAAAAAATTTCACTATTTCACAGTGCATTTATTTACCCTATCGACTTTTTTAGTTATGAGACACTAGTACACTGCTGCTTTTATGTTCTTGTGTAGCATAAGATATAAGTTCCGTTTTCATTGAATTTCATCATTTTCAAGGCTACCACCTTGTTGAACACGTGAAATATACGGTTTCATAGAAAATCTATGTCTGGTTAAATAAGTATTTCAGCACTGATATTGTTAAAAAGTGCAACTTTTGGCATATTTGAATAACAAGAGGCTTCATCGACGAAGTTGGTCGATGAATTTGTAATTTGAAACGCATTACTTGGCAAATTCAGTAGTTGTAGAATCACGTAAAAGAAATCAATCCACCAAAATGTAATTGTTAGTAAAAGCATCATGATTAACATTAACCAAGTGGTCTACACAAGTGTCATTCTTATTAGGCATGCTGTCATCTTGTGAATTGATATTGAACACTACAATTAAGAACATAAACTTCACTATAATGCATTTACATAAGACTATAGAACCGTGCGGGTCTACAAAAAATTCTTTAACTTCTTTATTTGTAAAAATCTCGATAATTTAAAACTAGATTATGATAATTTATCGAATTGTTCACTATCTTGCTATATTAATTAAGGTGCACTAATATTTTGATTTCCTACTATATTAACATAAAGGCACAAACCATATGTTATCATGTCATTGTGAAATTGTTGATTACTGGTTTATGGATGAATTACATTTAGGCTATATTTATGAGGAATATACAAGGTAAAGCACGTCTATCAGCTTTTCCAATTCATGTTTTCCTGGTTCTTTTTATGATCTTCGTTGACACTGCTGCAGGTGCAAAATAATTTGTGCACCCCGAAGAATGGAGAAATCTTGGTTGCATCAACACAGGATTTTCTAACTTCCTCCTTTCTTATAACAAGAAAAGACACATTTTATGACCGCTTGACTTTTTCACTCATGTGCTCATATATAGGTGATGCTATGGACCCAATTGATTTACAAACTCCAGCATTAGTTAAGGTGAGTTTACATTCTAATGCCACTGTGTCATGAATTTGCCAAGCATTGCTCTTCTATTCATCCATGTGCTGGTGTTATTTTAGTCTCCTTTTCTATATTTTTGTTGAAACTACGCCCTGCAAACCATCTTCATCTGTGCTGTCTGTAACTACGTTGTCAAATTGATATTTGCATTCTTTATATATCATGATTGTCTGCTGCACTTATCTTCTAACACCTGATACATTCTCATTTTTGTTTCTCATAAGATCTAGATACCAGAACCTAGAACAAAAGTAATGTGGGGAAAAATAAAGATCTATTCAGGTCTTTGTAACTATATGGTACCCTTTTTTCCTTAGTCTGAACCTACATAAAGGTGATTTTTGGTAGCTTTATAGGTGATTAGTGAGTTGGTAACAAGTAAAGAAATTGCAAGAGATGGAGTAAATGCTATGTTTTTTCCTTATGGTTAAATGCTTAGGATGTCCTCCACTCGCAGTTACTTGTTAATTTTTATTATTGAAGACTGTTATGCTGTTGGGTGGGAGGATAAGTTTGATTGTGATACCTCAACACCATGTGCATTGTTGAGTATAATATCCAATATCTCTATAAATCAAAGGTTATTTTATTTTATTAGATTTAATGTTGCTTACAACTTAGAGACCTACTTTGAATCATCATTGATGCATCTACAATTTGTGGATAAAAATCGACTGTCCAGAATAATTTTGTATAGTATTTTCATTCTTTGCATGAATCAAGACTCTTCTTTACTCCTCTCAGAAGAGGTTGATGCTAAGGAGCTAGTTCATTCTGTAGATTAAAAAGCTGCTATGATTACACATTTATCCTTGCTCATTTTTTGTTCCCCGTCAAGTTTTTTATTTATGGTTGTATCTGATTTAGATGTTTTGTCATTGTAGCCAGTGGAGCTATGGACTGGTAAACAATTATTCAGTGTGCTATTGCGTCCCCATGCAAAAATAAGAGTATATTTAAATCTTACCGTAGCAGAAAAGTCTTATGGGAAGTCTAGAGAAACTATGTGTTCCAAGGACGGTTTTATGTATATTCGTAATAGTGAGCTCATCAGCGGGCAGCTTGGAAAGGCCACATTAGGTCAGTATCATATGTGTTTGCAATTTAGCGAGTGTCAGTTTTATCTCACTCCTCCATATGGTTGTGCTTCTTGATAAGCCTCAGTTTTACATGATTTATAAGGCTATATTCGTTTTGTTTCTAAGTGATAAGTGATCTTTTGAGTTGTCTTTTAATATATTTATGTTTACCTTGGAAGATATTATGCCGTATGTATTTCATGTCATTTTAGCATAGGTTTTAATGTAAAAAGGTGGATCACGATAAAGAGGAATCAATAGCCCGATCAGCGAGCTCATCGAAGAAGAAGCATTTGAAAACGACGGTGAATATGACGTAATGGATTTGAAAAATTTGGTTGTGAAAAGTGTACTATGTTAAAGAGCATCTCGATAGGAGTCCGTGGCGCAAGCGGATCACAATTGGTCCGGACGAGAGAAGAGCAGCGAAAGCAATGAAGTCGCGCAATGCGTAGCCGAGGACAACATACCTCGCGACCAACTATCGCGAAAGAAGAGAGCAAGCCCGCCTCGCGAGGAAGAAACAATTTTGGCTATTTTGAAGTCTTCTCGACATGTATTCGCTGAGGGGCTATCTCTAGCAAAGCTAGAGAGGAGCATGAAGCCCAAATCACTTGAAGATTCGCGACCGATTATCGCGAGTAGGAGAGGATGGCTTCTCGCGATCTTTGTGTTAGAGTCCGCATACATGTCTCGAATCGAGTCCGAAAAGGATGGAAGTCACGAGAAAAGGCGAGGTTTTATTATAAATAGGCGGATAGAGCGATAGCTTATCTACACCATTCCATAGCGAACACAAATTCTTCTTTATATTCTTTTGCAAGTTCTATTCCGGTTTTCTTAGCTTAGTTTATTTTAGAGTTCAATTTTATTTACGGATCGAAGTCGCTACATTGTTCTTCGTGGATTCCTCTGGTTTTATTTATTTAATTCAGTTTATGTTATTCTTATTTATTTATTGTTTTGTTATTTTAATTATCGTAGCTAAATTTAAATATTGATCTAGGGTTTGTATGTCTAACTAGATTTATATAATTAATCTGTTGATCTTGTTTTGCCGTCCATTCATGATTTATAATTCTTGGGTTTAATTCTCATGTGTTGGTATCGGCGATATTGATGCATACTAGTTATGTGATTGATGTCTTGGCGGAATTAATTGCATAATCGATATCGGAATTTATAATCGGTTTTGCCTTGAGACAAGCGGAATAGGTGGTGTGGGAGGTTAAATCTTTGTGTGCTTTTGGTAATTAGCTTACTTCTCTTGAGACCCGACGGAGATAGAGTTTAGGCTAACCTACTACTATAGGTCATCTGGCGGAAACTATAGTTACATTAGTGATCCTTCATCTGAATGTGGATTAAATTGGTAAACAGATTAATAGGTTAATTGTGTGAATTTGGTTAGGTTAAGTACATCCCTAGGATCAGTCTTTTATATCTGAGTTTTATTCCTATCTTTATTTTTGAGTCTAGTTTTATTATATTCTCTCTTGATATTTTGTTGCCTGGATAATAATAAAGATTCTGTGTTAATTACTTGCTGTGTTCTCGAGTCGCAGTCCCTGTGGATACGATATATATACTTGCTGTTTTACTATCATTTATTTGGTAGGAATATTAGCGATCAAAATTTTAGGCGCGTTCTTGACCTGTTTAGATTTCACGGTGATAATTTTGGATTGTAGTTATTAATTGAGCGCTAAAAAAAAAAAAAAAAAAAAAAAAAAAGAACTTATTATTTCTGTGTTGCTTCTCAGATCTGATTTTATTTTTATCTCTCAGTGCAGTGCATGATTACAAGATCCCAAAGGAAAGAAATTATTCCCTTGGATCTTGAGATTGAAAGATCACATAAGAGAGAGAGCCGAGAAAGAAGACAATGACGATGGCGGATATCACGAGGCACGATCGGATGGCGAAATGGAGGAGATGTTAGCGACAATGCAACGCCAATGTTGGCGTTGAATAATCGAATGGGCGAGATGGGTGGTCGAGCACAACCGCTTACCGCTCAACCACATATACAGGGCCCTCGGATCGGTTCGAGGTGGAGGTGGGGCGAACGTCGATGCCGATAATTTTGAGTTAAAGCACGCCCTCATCAAGACATGATACAAGCGAGCGGTTTGGGGAGGGTCACGAAGACCCCAATGCTCACTTGGGCGTTCTTGGATATATGTGATACTATCAAGCGAGCGGGTGTCGGTGATACCATCCGGATGCGGATGTTGGATTTCGGTCGGTCGAAAGACGGTTCGAAGCTTGGACGGATCGAGAATTATCACGTGGGAGCGACTCGTGAAAATTTCTATCTAAATATTTTCCACGCGAGCTCGAAGATCATTGCGAGATCTCCCATTTTCACGGTTGGGAGATGAGTCATTGTTCGAGCACAGGGCGATTGAAACCTTTCATAAGTGTCCTGACATGGGTTTCACACGCGACAAGTGACACAATTTTATAGTGGACTCGATACTAACACCGAAGCATTGTTGATCGTCGGTAGGAGGATGCCTTCTCGATAGAGGAATAGATGAGCGTTGAGAATCATTGAGGAGATGGCATCCAGCGATTATCGATGGCGATGGAGAGACAACCGATCGGAAGAGTGGTTGTTGTAGAGTTGGATGACAAGTATGATGATTATTGGAGAAATTTACATCTTTGCGGAAGAGATGGCCAGAGGAAAGGCGGATGGCGGTGGCCATGGCGCGAGAATATCGAGGAGGTTGATTTTTGAACGAAAGGAGTAATGGCTTGAGGAATCGGTGGGAATCAGCCTATCATCCCAACAATAGGAATCATCCAATTTTTCCTATGCTAGCTGAGAATGCTCGACAATTACCACCAGTTTTCTTTGTTAATAATGGAATGATTGTGGAGCCCAAGCCGAGCATTGAGGATATGATGCAACAATTGTTGGCGAGCAATCGGCGAGATAGCAACGAGTCACCAACAAATGGTGACTCGTGAAATATTCGAGATCCGGCGACTTGGGAATAGGATGAGCATACGGAAACACGGTCAGCGTCATCAATAATACGGTGATAGCCATGGGAAAACAATTAAAGATGTTGGAGAACCAAGTGGGCGGATGGCGATGAGAGGCGGGACGCCGAGGCGAGGGCAATTCCCAAGTAATCTGAGCAAAATCCGAAGAATCATATGCCTCCAAATCGGTGCAATGCGATTTATTTGAGGTGGAGCTTCGTATATAAATCATCCAGTGCGAAAGGGAGGAAGAAGATCAAACCACGGAGGAACCATATTCTCGCCTCGCGAGTGAGTATAGCAAGAAAAACGCGAGTTCGACGAGAGAAAGCCTCCCGAGAGGAAGGATGACCTCGCGACAAACCATCGCGAGGAATGGTCGCGAGTTGAAACGCGAGTTCGAGACGGAAGAAGACCTCGTGAAATGTCCTCATGACGAACCATCGCGACCTAAGGTCACGAATAAAGAGAACAAGCGCCTCATGAGTGAGTCGAGAGAGAGACTCGCGAGAGAAGATTAGAGAGGAGCGATCGCAAAGAGATGTTGAAGGTGTGATTAGAGAGGATTCGCGAAGAGATGTTGAAGGTGTGATTAGAGAGGATTCGCGAGAGAGAGTAGCACATGATCAACGATGCTTCCAAAGCCTCTGACCCCATTTCACGGCGTTTTAAGAAAGCGAAATATGATGAGAATGCGCTCGCTTCAAAGAGATCTTCAAAAGTGAACATTAATCTTCCTCTTTTGATGCGCTTGAATATGCCGGATCGTCAAATTTCTCAAGGATGCATTGGCGAATAAGAAAAAGTTGGGGAAATTTGACAAGATCAACCTCTACGAAGAATGCGGTGCTATCTTGCGAGAGAAAGTTGCGGCTGAAGCAAAAGGATCAGGGAGCTTCACTTTGGAGTGCGAGATCGCAGGGAACACCTTCCCAATGTGTTATGTGATGCGGGGCGAGCATAAATCGATGCCATTAAATGTGTTCAATCGCTTAGAATTGGGCAAGCGAAGAAGACCTCAATTTCATTAATGATGGTGACGGTCGGTTGCATATCTAAGGGCATAGTTGAAGATGTGTTGGTAAGGATTAGGATTTTGTTTTCCTGCTGATTTTGTTATTCTAGACATTCACGAATTTAAACACCAACCACTAATCTTGGGTCGGCCTTTTCTAGCAACCGGTGGTGCTTTAATTGATGTCGCGGGAAGGCGATCGACTTTTCGTGTGAGCGATGAGGGCTGAAAATATCCATATATGATGCCATCAAGCAACATGATAGTCGAGCATGAAGATTGTCATTCGATCACTACATTGCTGTCATTAGCGAATCTCGAGCTTGGATGTGAACCGTCCGGTTGACAAGGGTGCTAGAAAGAAAAGATGGACTCGGCATGGAACTCAGAGTGTTTTGTTCAAGTTGGGGAGGCCACTTCCATACTCGGTGGTGGTGCTGCGGTCGATCGAAATATCGAGGCAAGCACGATTTGGGAAGAAGTGCATTGCCAAATCGCGGATTGATTGAGGTTAGTAATGGTCTAGCTAAAGACAATTAAATTTAGCACTTGTTGGGAGGTAACCCAATGTTTTCTTTGTTTTGTTTTGTTTCGTTTTGTTTTGTTTTCCTTGTGTACATTTACATTTTTATTTTTCGTGTTTGGGTTTGGTGTACATTTTGTGGGTTGATTTGGTGTGAGCGGCCGATGATGAAATTGTTTTATTAGAAAATTTATTATGGCGATTTTGTGAGGCGAAGCATGTTATGACCATTGTGAGTATTGAGCCTTTGAGAACTTGATCACACTTTTGAAACACGTGAGACTTGAGCTTTTGGTATCATAATTCTTGATCTTGTTTCTTTACGTGTGAATAGTTTGAAATAACATGTGTTCTCTAGAACTTGCTCTGGTTCTTTTCGAGGTTGCATTGATGTGCTTAAGAATTATGAGATGATATTAGGCATTCTTTTCTTAGCTATACACTATCGAAACACTAACTTTGTTATTTTATTATCCTTTGATGAGCCCGTTTGAGCTACCTAATTCTTTCATATAGCCGTGGGTTGGGTTATGTTGTTAGTGTGATTTTTTGGCTACTTGAATTGAGGGTTGAGAAAAGAAAGGAAAGAAGAAAATAGATTATGAGAAGTGATTATTAAAAATAGTTGCTTACCCGTATAAGTTCTAAAACATTAAAAAAAAAAAAAAAAAAAAAAGCGACACAAGTGCGTGAAAAGAACATAAATGGGTAAGTAGCTAGTGCTTGAGATGAGTATATCACTTATATGAAAATTATGGAGTGCTTAAAGAAAAATGGCTTCTTGGTATAAAGAATTGAAATGAATTGTGAAAATTTGGGAATAATGTCTTGTGATACTTATGGTATTTTTCATTATGGGATTATGAGTCACTTAGCCTAAATATATCCGACCCCACCAAAGAGCCTACATTCATTATAACCTTTTATAAAGACCTTTTTGATCTTAGTTCTTGAGCACGTATTTGAGCGATGGAGAATTAGGCGATTTGCAATCTTATGGTAGATTCCATGTGTTTTAAACTTTGAGATATACATCCTCCTTGATACACTTGAGTGTTTGAGATTTCTTATATATATATCCATGTCGTGAGGATTCAAGTTTGAGAAGGCTTGTGCTTATGATTATTATGATGTGTGGAGTTTAACGAAAGATGTTGTGATTTGATTCATTTGAGTGAATCGTTTATTGCTCATTGCTCTGAGGCTTATTGCTTTTATCGTTCGACTCCTTACCTGTCTCTAGTCGTCTCTCTTTTGTTCTTATTTGTTTGAGGACAAACAAAAGGTTAAGTTTGGGGGAGTTGATAAGCCTCAGTTTTACATGATTTATAAGGCTATATTCGTTTTGTTTCTAAGTGATAAGTGATCTTTTGAGTTGTCTTTTAATATATTTATGTTTACCTTGGAAGATATTATACCGTATGTATTTCATGTCATTTTAGCATAGGTTTTAATGTAAAAAGGTGGATCACGATAAAGAGGAATCAATAGCCCAGTCGCGAGCTCATGCGAAGAAGAAGCATTTGAAAACGACGGTGAATATGACGTAATGGATTTGAAAAGATGGTTGTGAAAAGTGTAATATGTTAAATAGCATCTCGATAGGGTCCGTGGCGCAAGCGGATCGCAATTGGTCCGGACGAGAGAGAGCGGGCGAAGCAATGAAGTCGCGCAATCATAGCCGAGGACATCATACCTCGCGACCAACTATCGCGAAAGAAGAGAGCAAGCCCGCCTCGCGAGGAAGAAACAATTTTGGCTATTTGAAGTCTTCTCGACATGTACTCGCGAGGGCTATCTCTAGCAAAGCTAGAGAGGAGCATGAAGCCCAAATCACTTGAAGATTCGCGACCGGCTATCGCGAGGTAGGAGAGGATGGCTTCTCGCGATGCGATGTTAGAGTCCGCATACATATCGAATCGAGTCCGAAAGGATGGGAATTCACGAGAAAAGAGCGAGGTTTTATTATAAATAGGCGAGATAGAGCGATAGCTTATCTACACCATTCCATAGCGAACACAAATTCTTCTTTATATTCTTTTGCAAGTTCTATTCCGGTTTTCTTAGCTTAGTTTATTTTAGAGTTCAATTTTATTTACGGATCGAAGTCTGCTACATTGTTCTTCGTGGATTCCTACGGTTTTATTTATTTAATTCAGTTTATGTTATTCTTATTTATTTATTGTTTTGTTATTTTAATTATCGTAGCTAAATTTAGATATTGATCTAGGGTTTGTATATCAACTAGATTTATATAATTAATCTGTTGATCTTGTTTTGCCGTCCCATTCATGATTTATAATTCTTGGGTTTAATTCTCATGTGTTGGTATCGGCGATATTGATGCATACTAGTTATGTGATTGATGTCTTGGCGGAATTAATTGCATAATCGATATCGAAATTCATAATCTGATTTTGCCTTGAGACCCGAGCGGATATAGGTGGTATGGGAGGTTAAATCTTTGTGTGCTTTTGGTAATTAGCTTACTTCTCTTGAGACCCGACGGAGATAGAGTTTAGGCTAACCTACTACTATAGGTCATCTGTGAAACTATAGTTACATTAGTGATCCTTCATCCGAATGTGGATTAAATTGGTAAGCAGTTAATAGGTTAATTGTGTGAATTTGGTTAGGTTAAGTACATCCTAGGATCGATCTTTTATATCGAGTTTTATTCCTATCTTTATTTTGAGTCTAGTTTTATTATATTCTCTCTTGATATTTTGTTGCCTGGATAATAATAAAGATTCTGTGTTAATTACTTGCTGTGTTCTCGAGTCGCAGTCCCTGTGGATACGATATATATACTTGCTGTTTTACTATCATTTATTTGGTAGGAATATTAGCGATCACTTCTCTTACATTCACTTTAGGAAATATGAAATATTTGTCAAGAACTTCATCTGTTCAATTATGCATTATACTGTTTGAGTGCATCAGTTTGCAATATAGGTATTGTAGGCAGGTTATGGTATAAGCTGAAGAAATTGCATGTTTATCATTATTTAGTTATCTTTAAGATCTGTCTCAATTCATCTTTTTCAGTTAAGTATATTTGATGAAAAACTATGAACATGGGATCTGGTGAAGCAGGCATTAAAAGAATCCCAAAATCACCACCCCCTCTGACCATTGTTAAAGGTTTTTGCTTTATGGATATGGGTCTTAATGGGCAGATTGAAAGAAGAGGATCCATGAGACCAAAACATGCGGGCTAAGATTTCTTAATCTAGCTGACTTTAATTGCATTGCAATTTGCATGTTACCTATTTAGATTGAAGTTACAATTTTTCTTCCTTTTTACACTTTAGTGGTTTCTGGTCATCAGTCTGATGGTTATAAGTTAATAATGTGAAGTAAATTATGTTGCTACTGAGCGAAATGTCATCTTTCCCAATATCATGCTTGTAGTCTTTTGTTTAGAAAATTGTACTTGCTAGATCAGAGTCCAAAAGGCAACACATTGCAACTCCATTCAATGTGTATTCTACAAGGACAATTACTGGAATACTAAATATTTCAAAATCTGAGATATTTAAACATATCCTCATGGACAAAATAAAGTTCTATCGTTTGTTAGTTAGATTAGTACTTATGACGATTATCAAGTATTCAAATTTCTTTTGTATCGATTTGTCAAGTTTGAGATGTTATTATTGTTGTTTTGTGCTGTAAGTAGGTTGCTAACGAGCATAGAGTATAACAATATTAGACACACTCTCGTATGTTCGGTCCAATGTCATCTTTGAGGAGAGTTCTCTACTGCAGAAATAAAAGAGACATCCTCAAACAAAAAAAATAGAGAAAAATAAAATGGTTAGCCACGTGACACTTTAATAGTTATACATAGGAAAATGGTTTCTCCCACAGTAGAAAGATCTTTTGTGATTTGAGGAGTTTGATTGTTCTGTCTTCTTACTTGTTTTTCCAGTTTAAATAATTTCATAATTCATATACAATGCTATCAATGTTTCCTGTGAATTTCTTGGGATGTATGTTCTCTTGGTGATGGATACTTAGCACCATCCACTCAGAATAACCAAAGTACTACTAAATTGTAATCCTTAGGATAAATCTACACAATTTAAATTGAAATCAATTGAGGATGAAGAATTGACATGATAGCTAGCTAATTGGCCTTAGAAAAATGAGGATTTGGAATTTAAAAGTAGTGGAGAGATTTGTTTTTGTTTCTGGTGTTAGCTAAATATCTTATTCATCCAATATATGATAACAGGTAATGAGAATATGGATGGTATCTACTCAGTTCTTCTCGAGATTATGGTCCGATCTCTTCTACTTGCATGAATCGCTTTGCAAAGTTAATCGAAATAATATCGACATTGTTAAAAAAATTGACTATTTCGTTGTGCATTTATTTACCCTATTGACTCCCTTTAGTTGTGAGACAGCTAGTACAGCTCTGTGCTTTTATGTTCTTGTGTAGCATAAGATATAAGTTCCGTTTTCATTGAATTTCATCATTTTCAAGGCTACCACCTTGTTGAACACGTGAAATAAACGGCTTCATAGAAAATCTATGTCTGGTTAAATAAGTATTTCAGCACTGATATTGTTAAAAAGTGCAACTTTTGGCATATTTGAATAACAAGAGGCTTCATCGACGAAGTTGGTCGATGAATTTGTAATTTGAAACGCATTACTTGGCAAATTCAGTAGTTGTAGAATCACGTAAAAGAAATCATTCCACCAAAATGTAATTGTTAGTAAAAGCATCATGATCAACATTAACCAAGTGGTCTGCACAAGTGTCATTCTTATTAGGCATGCTATCATCTTGTGAATTGATATTGAACACTCCAATTAGGAACATAAACTTCACTAGAATGCATTTACCTAAGACTATAGAACCATGCGGGTCTACAAAAAATTCTTTAACTTATTTATTTATAAAAATCTCGATAATTTAAAACTAGATTATGATAATTTATAGAATTGTTCACTATCTTGCTATATTAATTAAGGTGCACTAATATTTTGATTTCCTACTGTATTAACATAAAGGCACAAACCATATGTTATCATGTCATTGTGAAATTGTTGATTACTGGTTTATGGATGAATTACATTTAAATTTGTATTTATGAGGAATATACAAAGTAAAGCACGTCTATCGACTTTTCAATTCATGTTTTCTGGTTCTTTTGTGATCTTCGTTGACAACTGCTGCGCGGTGCAAAATAATTTGTGCACCAGAAGAATGGAGAAATCTTGGTTGAATCAACACGAGATTTTCTAACTTCCTCCTTTCTTATAACAAGAAAAGACACATTTATGAGCGCTCGACTTTTTCACTCATGTGCTCATATATAGGTGATCTATGGACCCATTGATTTACCAACTCGGCGTTAGTTAAGGTAAGTTTACATTCTAATGCCACTGTGCCATGAATTTGCCAAGCATTGCTTATTCTATTCATCCATGTGCTGGTGTTATTTTAGTCTCCTTTTCTATATTTTTGTTGAAACTACGCCCTGCAATCCATCTTCATCTGTGATGTCTGTAACTACGTTGTCAAATTGATATTTGCATTCTTTATATATCATGATTGTCTGCTGCACTTATGTTCTAACACCTGATACATTTTCATTTCTGTTTCTCATAAGATCTAGATACCAGAACCTAGAACAAAAGTTATGTGGGGAAAAATAAAGATCTATTCAGGTCTGTAACTATATGGTACCATTTTTTCCTTAGTCTGAACCTACATAAAGGTGATTTTTGGTAGCTTTATAGGTGATTAGTGAGTTGGTAACAAGTAAAGAAATTGTAAGAGATGGAGTAAATGCTATGTTTTTTTCCTTATGGGTTAAATGCTTAGGATGTCCTTGTAATATCCCGTAATTTTAATACTAAATTACGATAGTAAATTCCGTAATTAGTATTATTAATTTAATAATTAAAATCTTAATTAGTCAACTCTTGACTTTGACCAAGCATAATTGGATAATTTCTGTGTGAGATTCACTAATGCTTAGTGAATTAAGGAATATAAATTCCATTATTCCTTTGAATGTAATTTTCTAACGTCAAATAAATTAAGCGATTCGTTTCTGATATTATTAGCGATTAAGCTTAATTTCGAAATTCCTATTATTATAGGAATAAATAAAGTTGTAACAAACTTTATTTTGAACATTTTAGAGATAATTCGCCTATAAGAATTTTGAGGCGTTGTAGCGTCGGTTTTAGAGATAGTCGATAACTTTCGATTGACGATTACGAATTATAAAATTCAAATTCCTATAATTATTTTATTATATAAGAGCATTATTTATCATTAAATAATGCTAGAAAATTTAAGAATGGAATGTACCCTGTTTTGAAATTTTCGAAATTGTATAATTCGAAATTAGGGTTTTTAAGATCTAAATTATTTTAAATACTTTTCTATGATTAAATTTATTATCTAAGAAATATAATATGTCACATAATTATGTAATATCTATTTTATACAAGGAAATAAAATATTTGAGAATACCTTAGTGGAAATCGAAAATTAGGGTTTTCTAAGTACAATTTAATTTTTATTCTTATTCAATTAATAATATATGATAATTATTATATTATTATGATGTCATTAAGGACAAAATGAGGTGTATTACAACTTGCACAAGTGGGGGTGCACTTGTACTCAAAAGTGGCGAAATTCTTAGATTTTTAAGTGTGATTTTATGTGATAAACATTATCCTATAATTAAGGATAAGATATGAGTTGGATCTTATCCTATATTAGGTGTAAAGTAGTATTAATTAACAAGAGGACAAATATCCTATCCCGTTTGGTTAAGAGTGGCGAAAATTCTATGTTTTATAAAGTTGATGCACCAAATCTAGCACTTATTAAATGTGGAGATAAGATAAGATCTCGTTTAGATATGATAAGGATCCACTTGTTTAAGGAGATAAGGTGGTGTTCAATTTGAACAAGTAATCTAGGTTTGGAATGTAGTAGTGTTGAAAATGGTATATAAATTATATAATGTAATAATTTCTTTAATTCTTGATATTTATGATACCATTTATTGATTAAGTAATAATATAACATAATAAGGTATACAATATAGTAATAAAATAAAATCAATCTAATCTATTGATGGTGGCGACACACACACAAACACTTATTACAAAGAGATAATTCTTATATTATGTGATCAATATGATTGATGAATCTAACTAAGAGATAAGGTCGCAAGTGGATGAGTTATACGTGATAAGGTTCTTGATAAGATATGATAAGGTTAGAGATAAGATTTGGTGCAAGTGTACCATAGATATTTTCATATAATAATAAAAAATAAGTGGCCTAAGTCATAAATACCCATGAAGGCCTTCATTTCTTCATCACCACCAAAGTTTGAAAATATTAAGGAGAGGAAGAGAGTGTTCACCTTGTGCAAGAGTTGAACTTAGATCGTATAGAAGACAGATCAAATCCATACCGATTAAAAGGTTAGATTTCTTCGAGCTTCATATATCGTTAGAATTCATGTTATAAGCTTAGTATGTTCATGTGATTTTGAAAATTACATAACATATGCTAATATGTTTAGATATTATGTTTATATGATGTTATTAAGCATATAGTATGATTATATCATAAAATTAAGCATGCTATTTAATTTAAAAATTGGACGAAAACTTAGGAGGATGATATGATGATGATTTTGATTTTAATTGTTGATTTGAGCATGGAATAATAATCTAGGGTATTAAATAAACATATTAATTTATATAGAATTTTGGAGAACTTTAGTACTAAGTTCAAAATTTGAAAATTATAATATATGATATGATATTGAGATATAAACCATATTTAAGTGTTATTATGTCATATTGATGATGTAGATTCATAATATATGGTTGTGTGAATTTATTGAAATTTATAAAAAATAATTGGACCTAAGTCAAAGTTTCGAAATATGACTTAGGTAAATTAAATTCAATAGTTCATAATAAATAAAAATTATGTTATAGTAAGCATAGTTAAGGATGATTAAGTGTTATGTGAAATTATTAGAATTTTTAAAAATGGTTTACTTGGTTAATTATGAAAACCGAAAACCTTAGGTTATAATACTAAGGTGTATAAATTTTATTTGATCAAAGTAATTACATAATATGATCTAAAATAATGTTTTAGACATAGTATGATTTTATGGGAATTTTTAGTACAAGAATTTCACATAAAAAGATAGAATTTCATAAATAATTGGAAAAAATCAAAATGTTGACTTTTTGTTGACCAAAGTCAAAATTGTTGACATTTTGTTGACTTGGTCAAAATAGTTGACCAAAACGTTGACAAGGTCAAAGGGCACGTAATTCGATGTCGTGATCTATATGGCGTGGTGCGTTTAGTAACAATGTAACTTCGTTACATAAGTACATTAAAGCGTCATTATGTACTAAAAGATAGAATATTCCTTATAAATCGAGAAATTCATAATCGACATCAATCGATTAGGAAACGTCAAAATAAGTCCGGCGTTAGCCTTATGCGACGCGTAGAACGTTATAGACTCTGTTCGGCTCTATCGAACGTAACCGAAATACTAAATTGATTCTTACGTTAAGGTGATACGTGGACGGGGTAGTGACGTAGGAAAAGGATACCGTGGTATAACGACCTTCCATTATCTGGGTGGGCTTTACTCGAAAACCCTTTTATTCTGACGCTTTCTTGAAAAAGTATTTATTTACAAGCTTTCGGTTGAGAAATGATTATGAGCGTTATTCAATTACATGCCCAAAGTATTTATGTTTTAACGTATGTATCCTATCATGTGGTTGGGCGAGCCAACCGTGAAAGTGAATCGGTTGTTGGGTGGCTCCCAACTTTATCGATAATCGATATCGGATCTAGTCGGATCACGAAATTCACGGCTAGGGTTAGCGTGTACACTAAATGATGTGAGCCGTTAGCAACATCTTGGTGATCATAGATCTAGTCGGATCTGAGAATCACGACTATGTGATTGTGAGCCGTTAGCAACATCTTCGGCCGATCACGGTGTCGGTAGAAGGAGGCCTACTTCTACGGCGTGAGATCAGTTGTGAATAGTTATGTAAATGATACGGATCATACGAATCGAGAAAATGCTGCTGTGAGTAATCTTTTGAAATGATAAAGTGTTTTGGTATTCACGAGTTATTTCACTAAAACCACTCGTGTTATACTAATGGGCGGTGTAATTTAATAAAATGATTTTGGCATGAGTCCACTAAGTGCAATCTTGTACTTAGCCTGCATGTTGTTTTAAATGTGCGAGTTGAGCTGTGATAGGATGGACAAGTGTTGAGCGATCGGAGTTTTGTCGTGATAGTTTACCTTGAATGTATATCGTCGTATATGCATTCACATGCTTTCTGTTGTTCGAACACTTAGTTATATTTTGGATATTACTTATGATACCTTGGATCAGTTGAACCCTTTTGTTAAATGATCATTGGTCTAGTTTGTATGAGATCGTTGTGTGTTTATCTATAACAGTTTGAAGTTTTGAAAGGTTGATGGTCATTATGTTCTTAATCCCTGTTTAATAGTAACAGTCCCGTTAATCCGTACTTTAAAATGGCGGGCTGTTACAGTCCTCCACTCCCAGTTACTTGTTAATTGTTATTATTGAAGACTGTTATGCTGTTGGGTGGGAGGAGAGGTTTGATTGTGATACCTCAACACCATGTGCATTGTTGAGTGTAATATCCAATATCTCTATAAATCAAAGGTTATTTTATTTTATTAGATTTAATGCTGCTTACAACTTAGAGACCTACTTTGAATCATCATTGATGCATCTACAATTTGTGGATAAAAATCGACTGTCCAGAATAATTTTGTATAGTATTTTCATTCTTTGCATGCGCCAAGACTCTTCTTTACTCCTCTTAGAAGAGGTTGATGCTAAGGAGCTAGTTCATTCTGTAGATTAAAAAGCTGCTATGATTACACATTTATCCTTGCTCATTTTTTGTTCCCCGTCAAGTTTTTTATTTATGATTGTATCTGATTTAGATGTTTTGTCATTGTAGCCAGTGGAGCTATGGACTGGTAAACAATTATTCAGTGTGCTATTGCGTCCCCATGCAAAAATGAGAGTATATTTAAATCTTACCGTAGCAGAAAAGTCTTATGGGAAGTCTAGAGAAACTATGTGTTCCAAGGACGGTTTTATGTATATTCGTAATAGTGAGCTCATCAGCGGGCAGCTTGGAAAGGCCACATTAGGTCAGTATCATATGTGTTTGCAATTTAGCGAGTGTCAGTTTTATCTCACTCCTCCATATGGTTGTGCTTCTCTTACAATCACTTTAGGAAATATGAAATATTTGTCAAGAACTTCATCTGTTCAATTATACATTATACTGTTTGAGTGCATCAGTTTGCACTATAGGTATTGTAAGCGGGTTATGGTATAAGTGAAGAAATTGCATGTTTATCATTATTTAGTTATCTTTAAGATCATCTCAATTCATCTTTTCGATTCGGTATATTTGATGAAAACTATGAACATGGGATGCTGGTGAAACAGGCATTAAAGAATCCCAAAATCACCACCCCCTCTAACCATTGTTAAAGGTTTTTGCTTTATGGATATGGGTCTTAATGGGCAGATTGAAAGAAGAGGATCCATGAGGCCAAAACATGCGGGCTAAGCTTTCTTAATCTAGCTGACTTTAATTGCATTGTAATTTGAATGTTACCTATTTAGATTGAAGTTACAATTTTTCTTCCTTTTTACACTTTAGTGGTTTCTGGTCATCAGTCTGATGGTTATAAGTTAATAATGTGAAGTAAATTATGTTGCTACAGGCAAGAAATGTCATCTATCCCAATATCATGCTTGTAGTCTTTTTGTTTCCGAAAATTGTACTTGCTAGATAATAGTCCAAAAGGCAACACATTGCAACTCCATTCAATGTGTATTCTACAAGGACAATTACTGGAATACTAAATATTTCAAAATCTGAGATATTTAAACATATCCTCATGGACAAAATAAAGTTCTATCGTTTGTTAGTTAGATTAGTACTTATGACGATTATCAAGTATTCAAATTTCTTTTGTATCTGATTTGTCAAGTTTGAGATGTTATTATTGTTGTTTTGTGCTGTAAGTAGGTTGCTAACGAGCATAGAGTATAACAATATTAGACACACTCTTGTATGTTTGGTCCAATGTCATCTTTGAGGAGAGTTCTCTACTGCAGAAATAAAAGAGACATCCTCGAACAAAAAAAAAATAGAGAAAAATTAAATGGTTAGCCACGTGACACTTTAATAGTTCGCTACATAGGAAAATAGTTTCCCCCCTGTAGAAAGATCTTTTGTGATTTGAGGAGTTTGATTGTTCTGTCTTCTTACTTGTTTTTCCAGTTTAAATAATTTCATAATTCATATACAATGCTATCAATGTTTCTTATGAATTTCTTAGGATGTATGTTCTCTTGGTGATGGATACTTAGCACCATCGACTCAGAATAACCAAAGTACTACTAAATTGTAATCGTTAGGATAAATCTACACAATTTAAATTGAAATCAATTGAGGATGAAGAATTGACATGATATCTAGCTAATTGGCCTTAGAAAAATGAGGATTTGGAATTTAAAAGTAGTGGAGAGATTTGTTTTTTTTTCTGGTGTTAGCTAAATATCTTATTCATCCAATATATGATAACAGGTAATGGGAATAAGGATGGTATCTACTCCGTTCTTCTCAGAGATTATGGTCCACATCTTCTACTTGCATGAATCGCAGCAAAGTTAAGGTGAAATAATATCGACATTGTTAAAAATTTCACTATTTCACAGTGCATTTATTTACCTATTGACTCACTTTAGTTGTGAGGCAGCTAATGCAGACTCTGTGCTTTTATGTTCTTGTGTAGCATAAGATATAAGTTACGTTTTCATTGAATTTCATCATTTTCAAGGCTACCACCTTGTTGAACACGTGAAATATACGGCTTCATAGAAAATCTATGTCTGGTTAAATAAGTATTTCAGCACTGATATTGTTAAAAAGTGCAACTTTTGGCATATTTGAATAACAAGAGGCTTCATCGACGAAGTTGGTTGATGAATTTTTAATTTGAAACGCATTACTTGGCAAATTCAGTAGTTGTAGAATCACGTAAAAGAAATCAATCCACCAAAATGTAATTGTTAGTAAAAGCATCATGATTAACATTAACCAAGTGGTCTGCACAAGTGTCATTCTTATTAGGCATGATATTGACCACTCCAATTAGGAACATAAACTTCACTAGAATGCATTTACCTAAGACTATAGAACCGTGCGGGTCTACAAAAAATTCTTTAACTTGTTTATTTGTAAAAATCTCGATAATTTAAAACTAGATTATGATAATTTATCGAATTGTTCACTATCTTGCTATATTAATTAAGGTGCACTAATATTTTGATTTCCTACTATATTAACATAAAGGCCCAAACCCATATGTTATCATGTCATTGTGAAATTGTTGATTACTGGTTTATGGATGAATTACATTTAGGCTGTATTTATGAGGAATATACAAGGTAAAGCACGTATATCAGCTTTTCCAATTCATGTTTTCCTGGTTCTTTTTGTGATCTTCGTTGACACTGCTGCAGGTGCACAATAATTTGTGAACCCCGAAGAATGGAGAAATCTTGGTTGCATCAACACAGGATTTTCTAACTTCCTCCTTTCTTATAACAAGAAAAGACACATTTTATGACCGCTCGACTTTTTCACTCATGTGCTCATATATAGGTGATGCTCTGGACCCAATTGATTTACAAACTCCAGCATTAGTTAAGGTGAATTTACATTCTAATGCCACTGTGCCATGAATTTGCCAAGCATTGCTCTTGTATTCATCCATGTGCTGGTGTTATTTTAATCTCCTTTTCTATATTTTTGTTAAAACTACGCCCTGCAATCCATCTTCATCTGTGTTGTCTATAACTACGTTGTCAAATTGATATTTGCATTCTTTATATATCATGATTTTCTGCTGCACTTATCTTCTAACACCTGATACATTTTCATTTCTGTTTCTCATAAGATCTAGATACCAGAACCTAGAACAAAAGTTATGTGGGGAAAAATAAAGATCTATTCAGGTCTGTAACTATATGGTACCTTTTTTTCTTAGTCTGAACCTACATAAAGGTGATTTTTGGTAGCTTTATAGGTGATTAGTGAGTTGGTAACAAGTAAAGAAATTGCAAGAGATGGAGTAAATGCTAAGTTTTTTTCCTTATGGGTTAAATGCTTAGGATGTCCTCCACTCGCAGTTACTTGTTAATTGTTATTATTGAAGACTGTTATGCTGTTAGGTGGGAGGAGAAGTTTGATTGTGATACCTCAACACCATGTGCATTGTTGCGTGTAATATCCAATATCTCTATAAATCAAAGGTTATTTTATTTTATTAGATTTAATGCTTCTTACAACTTAGAGACCTACTTTGAATCATCATTGATGCATCTATAATTTGTGGATAAAAATCGACTGTCAGAATAATTTTGTATAGTATTTTCATTCTTTGCATGCTTGAGACTCTTCTTTACTCCTCTCGAGAAGAGGTTGATGCTAAGGAGCGAGTTCATTACGTAGATTAAAAAGTTGCTATGATTACACATTTATCCTTGCTCGTTTTTGTTCCCGTCAAGTTTTTGATTTATGGTTGTGTCGATTTAGATATTTTGTCATTGTAGCCGGTGGAGCTATGGAATGGTAAACAATTATTCGATGTGCTATTGCGTCCCCATGCAAAAATGAGTATATTTAAATCTTACGATGTGAAAAAGTCTTATGGAAGTCTAGAAAACTATGTGTTCGAAGGGCGGTTTTATGTATATTCGTAATAGTGAGCTCATCGAGGCGATTGGAAAGGCCACATTAGGTCGATATCATATGTGTTTGCAATTTAGCGAGTGTCAGTTTTATCTCACTCCTCCATATGGTTGTGCTTCTCTTACAATCACTTTAGGAAATATGAAATATTTGTCAAGAACTTCATCATTCGATTATGCATTACCTTTGTTTGAGTGCATCAGTTTGCACTATAGGTATTGTAGGCAGGTTATGGTATAAGGTGAAGAAATTGCATGTTTATCATTATTTAGTTATCTTGAAGATCAGTCTCAATTCATCTTTTCGATTCGGTATATTTGATGAAAAACTACGAACATGGGATGCTGTTCAAAGCAGGCATTAAAGAATCCCAAAATCACCACCCCCTCTGATCATTGTTAAAGGTTATTGCTTTATGGATATGGGTCTTAATGGGCAGATTGAAAGATGAGGATCCATGTAGCCAAAACATGCGGGCTAAGCTTTCTTAATCTAGCTGACTTTAATTGCATTGCAATTTGCATGTTACCTATTTAGATTGAAGTTACAATTTTTCTTCCTTTTTACACTTTAGTGGTTTCTGGTCATCAGTCTGATGGTTATAGGTTAATAATGTGAAGTAAATTATGTTCTTCTTTGCAAGAAATGTCATCTATCTCAATATCATGCTTGCGGTCTTTTGTTTAAAACTTGTACTTGCTAGATCAGAGTCCAAAAGGCAACACATTGCAACTCCATTCAATGTGTATACTACAAGGACAATTACTGGAATACTAAATATTTCAAAATCTGAGATATTTAAACATATCCTCATGGACAAAATAAAGTTCTATCGTTTGTTAGTTAGATTAGTACTTATGACGATTATCAAGTATTGATTTTCTTTTGTATCGATTTGTCGAGTTTGAGATGTTATTATTGTTGTTTTGTCTTTGTAAGTAGGTTGCTAACGAGCATAGAGTATAACAATATTAGACACACTCTCGTATGTTTGGTCCAATGTCATCTTTGAGGAGAGTTCTCTACTGCAGAAATAAAAGAGACAATCCTCTAACAAAAAAATAGAGAAAAATAAAATGGTTAGCCACGTGACACTTTAATAGTTCACTACATAGGAAAATAGTTTCTCCCCTATAGAAAGATCTTTTGTGATTTGAGGAGTTTGATTGTTCTGTCTTTTTACTTGTTTTTCCAGTTTAAATAATTTCATAATTCATATCTGATCTATCGATGTTTCTTATGAATTTCTTGGGATGTATGTTCTCTTGGTGATGGATACTTAGCACCATCGACTCAGAATAACCAAAGTACTACTAAATTATAATCGTTAGGATAAATCTACACAATTTAAATTGAAATCAATTGAGGATGAAGAATTGACATGATATCTAGCTAATTGGCCTTAGAAAAATGAGGATTTGGAATTTATAAGTAGTGGAGAGATTTGTTTTTGTTTCTGGTGTTAGCTAAATATCTTATTCATCCAATATATGATAACAGGTAATGAGAATAACGATGGTATCTACTCCGTTCTTCTCAGAGATTATGGTCCACATCTTCTACTTGAATAGATAAACTTGCAAAGTTAATGTGAAATAATATCGACATTGTTAAAAAATTTCACTATTTCGTTGTGCATTTATTTACACTATTGACTCCTTTAGTTGTGAGGCAGACAAGTCTGACTCTGTGCTTTTATGTTATTGTGTAGCATAAGATATAAGTTCCGTTTTCATTGAATTTCATCATTTTCAAGGCTCATCCTTGTTGAACACGTGAAATATCTGACTTCATAGAAAATCTATATGCGGTTAAATAAGTATTTCAAATCGATATTGTTAAAAAGTGCAACTTTTGGCATATTTAAATAACAAGAGGCTTCATCGACGAAGTTGGTCGATGAATTTTATAATTTGAAACGCCTTACTTGGCAAATTCAGTAGTTGTAGAATCACGTAAAAGAAATCAATCCACCAAAATGTAATTGTTAGTAAAAGCATCATGATCAACATTAACCAAGTGGTCTGCACTAGTGTCATTCTTATTAGGCATGCTGTCATCTTGTGAATTGATATTGAACACTCCAATTAGGAACATAAACTTCACTAGAATGCATTTACCTAAGACTATAGAACCGTGCGGGTCTACAAAAAATTCTTTAACTTGCTTATTTGTAAAAATCTCGATAATTTAAAACTAGATTATGATAATTTATCGAATTGTTCACTATCTTGCTATATTAATTAGGGTGCATTAATATTTTGATTTCCTACTATATTAACATAAAGGCACAAACCATATGTTATCATGTCATTGTGAAATTGTTGATTACTGGTTTATGGATGAAATACATTTAGGTTGTATTTATGAGGAATATACAAGGTAAAGCACGTCTATCAGCTTTTCCAATTCATGTTTTCCTGGTTCTTTTTGTGATCTTCGTGGACACTACTGCAGGTGCAAAATAATTTGTGCACCCCAAAGAATGGAGAAATCTTGGTTGCATCAACACAGGATTTTCTAACTTCCTCCTTTCTTATAACAAGAAAAGACAAATTTTATGACCGCTCGACTTTTTCACTCCTGTGCTCATATATAGGTGATGTTATGTTACCCAATTGATTTACCAACTCCAGCATTAGTTAAAGTGAGTTTACATTCTAATGCCACTGTGCCATGAATTTGCCAAGCATTGCTCTTCTATTCATCCATGTGCTGGTGTTATTTTAGTGTCCTTTTCTATATTTTTGTTGAAACTACGCCCTGCAATCCATCTTCATTTGTGCTGTCTGTAACTACGTTGTCAAATTGATATTTGCATTCTTTATATATCATGATTGTCTGCTGCACTTATCTTCTAACAACAGATACATTTTCATTTCTGTTTCTCATAAGATCTAGATACCAGAACCTAGAACAAAAGTTATGGGGGGAAAAATAAAGATCTATTCAGGTCTGTAACTATATGGTACCCTTTTTTTCTTAGTCTGACCGTACATAAAGGTGATTTTTGGTAGCTTTATAGGTGATTAGTGAGTTGGTAACAAGTAAAGAAATTGCAAGAGATGGAGTAAATGCTATATTTTTTCCTTATGGGTTAAATGTTTAGGATGTCCTCCACTCCCAGTTACTTGTTAATTATTATTATTGAAGACTGTTATGCTGTTGGGTGGGAGGAGCGGTTTGATTGTGATACATCAACACCATGTGCATTGTTGAGTGTAATATCCAATATCTCTATAAATCAAAGGTTATTTTATTTTATTAGATTTAATGTTGCTTACAACTTAGAGACCTACTTTGAATCATCATTGATGCATCTACAATTTGTGGATAAAAATCGACTGTCCAGAATAATTTTGTATCGTATTTTCATTCTTTGCATGCGCCAAGACTCTTCTTTACTCCTCTCAGAAGAGGTTGATGCTAAGGAGCCAGTTCATTCTATAGATTAAAAAGCTGCTATGATTACACATTTATCCTTGCTCATTTTTTGTTCCCCGTTAAGTTTTTGATTTATGGTTGTATCTGATTTAGATGTTTTGTCATTGTAGCCAGTGGAGCTATGGACTGGTAAACAATTATTCATTGTGCTATTAGTCCCATGCAAAAATGGGAGTATATTTTGTCACGGCCCCATTCCGGACCAACCGGGACTGGAGGCGACTATCTTAGGAGTAGTATTTTAGGGATTACGGGTAAAATAAAATGCATAAGAATAAACTAACATGCTTGAGCGCGAATATAAGGTGATGTTATAATGTTTTTGAAAAAGGTTTAGGCCATCGGACCCCAAAACTTGGCCTGATCCGATGGACCTCGATAGTTTGTAACATAAAGCATAAATAAAGGAGTTTCAGAGTATAGCAGCGGAAAGTGTGTGAATACATATATGACGATATGCATTCAAGGTAAAACCCAAACATTCAAGTAAATCGGCCAAGGACACTAGACTCCTCAACACATCCCCCATCATCACCATCAGAGCTCAACCTGCACATTTAAAAACAAACATGCAGGGCTAAGTACAAGAAATTGTACTCAGTGGACTTATGCCGAAAACATTTGATAATATTTGGATTACACTGCCAATATCGAGTAAGTCACAAGGGTTTTAGTTAAAATGCCTTGTGCTTACCAAATCATTCGGTTAAATAAACATAGCTTTGGCGGGCATTTTCTTGGTAATGTATGGTCCGTATCTCATAGTCACAATACATAATAATAAATAAATAAATAAGCGTCGAGAGGAGGCCTCCCATCTACGACGCCGTGACGGCCGTAATCCCGCACAAAGACACAATACCTCTGCAAGCATATGTTAACACAACAGATAGTTCCAACCTTCACGATCCTAGCTGGGCATTTATCATCCGACACGGGACCCGACATTAAAAAGGTTGGGTGCTACCACAACAATTGATATAACAGTTCCAACCATCTCCGCAGCCTACCCGGCATAACAGATAGGATCCGTACACAAAACGAAATATTTTTGGCGGTGTCTGCAGTGAAACATTTGTTAAGCAGGTTGTAGGATAAGTCTTTGTAAATAAACTTATTTGAAATTAACGATGAAAGTCACGTTTTAGTGGGGTGAAAAGGCCCACATTTTAAAGGTAAAAGCCCACCGACTACGGTTCGTTGTAAAAGTACTAGGTTCGATCGTTAGTCGAAATCCGTCGTTGCGTTTGCGTCCGCGCCTTTACTGGCGAGGCTTTAGTCGTCGCTCAAGTCTATCGAGACTTACGAAACTTAAGATAACTTTGATATTTCGTATCGATGTGAGGTGAATTCCTTAGTGAATTTAATACGTCTCTAATCGATATCGATTGACTTTTCTCGTTCATCGAGATCGTTCGGCGATAAGTCGTTTTTCGATATATGGTTTCATTTATGGAATCCTTTCTTACTAATAATTATCATACTCAATTAGTATATCTTCGCGTCTTGACGTATTTAAAAACGATATAATCGTGCGTTTGACTTGAAAAGTCAACGAAGTCGACAACAGTCAACAAAGTCGATGATTTTGACTTTTAAATAGTAATTCTTACTATTTTGCTTTATAAATCAATTTAATCGATTTGAAAGCGTAAAGTCCTATTCCTCGATTTATCTTGTAAATCAAAGACTTATAATTATTTTCGCATTTTAATAATTCTTTTATAATTAAAAAGCGTATTTTGGTTTTAAAGCGTTACAAAATGAGCGTTAAGTCTCAAACATAGCAATCTATGTTTATAAAATTTTGTAATATTTGAAATCTTTCCAGAATATTATTTTACCAAAATTTATAATTAAGCAGTTTTAAAAGGATTTAATATCCTTATTAATTATCGAAATTTTCGATAATTGTCCTAAAAATAGCAAGCGACCCTTGAAAAATTTTCTAAATTAATATAGTGTATTATTATACACTATGGTCCAGAATATAATTTATCAAATTCATATAGTACTGTTGCTATTTATTTATATATATACATATATAAATATATTCACGGTAATTCAATAAATAGGAATAATCATCCAAAATTTCCAAAATTGATATATATCTATTATAATGTCCCAACATCAGTATATAATATTTTCATAACCCATAGTTCATCATAACTATTTATTTCTATATATATAACAATATTGCACGGTAATTATAAGGTAATTACCAAATAAATAATAAACAATTTCTAAAATTCTAAATAATTTCCAACATCAATAAACATTATATTATAACATTGTAACATCATAACATCAACCAAAACCATTTGAATCATCACCATATGGAGCTCTGAGCTCTCGAACTTTTTGAATAAAAATGGTATTTGATTTTCAAAATTCCAACAATTATATACTATGTTTATACACTATAGTATAGTAATATAACACCATTGCATGTTCAAAATAAAATCATACATCAACCTATATTTTATAAAGCTCTCGGCCTTAATAAAAAAATAAGCATATGGTTTCAAAATTCTAATTAAATCATATAACATATAATCGAGGTTCTAAAGCACTAATATGTCATTGCATGCTTGAAATAAAATTATACATCAAGATACTCATATATATATATGTCACGGTATTTTTAAAAATTAAGCTATGGTTTTCAAAATTTCTAAATTAATACTATGGTCTTAAATCATATCATAGATCAATAATACATGCTTAGAATATATCAAAAGTATTCGGTCATTATTTAACATTTCATAGCATTTTCAAAATTATTTCTAGTGCATACTTATGGTTCGAAATTTATGAACATCGAGCTAAAACCTTACAACATTTCATATACCACGTCTCGTATTCATGCTTATATTTTGCAAAATAAAGTCAACAAGCACAATGTTCATCCATAAGAACATTTAAAACATTCATGTACATATATATATATAAAACTCGAACACACATACAAATATATATGGGCGGTTTTCGATTTTCTTGCACATAGGAGGTAAAAATCGATACTAGGGTTTATGTATTACCTTAGGAATGGTGTTGAATCACAAGGAACAAGATAGTATTAAGGTTTGGAAGAGAAATGGAGAAGAAGAAGAAGAAAATCGAAAAATAATGGGAGGATGGCTCTCGATTTTCGAGGCGAAATTTGGGAGAGAATGGAGTGTTTGAGAGAGTGTTTGAGTGTTTGAAAATGTGTAAAGAGTGTATGGCTTGAATGGGAAGAGTCTCACCTATACCTATCTCTCTCTCTCTCGATTTTGGCCAAGTTGGCACAAAATCTGCAGCACATTGGGGAGTGAGAGATGATCATTAAGCTAGAGCAAAAGCTAGGCCGTGCGTTGGTCCAATTAAAAGGCTCCATGCTTGTTGGGGTAATTATGGGCGACACATAGGAGGGTTTAGGGGCTGATTTTATTTCATCTCTACACCTAATATATGTATTAATCATAGTATAGTTCATAGATATATAATACATGCCATAAAATAATTAAAACATAATATATGCAAAATCGGTATTAGATCAATTATTTGAAAAATAGGATTAAAAATATATATTACACCTATTATTGATACTCATGTAATTTTCGTCCCAAATATACACATATATATCATAATATATGGTTTAGATATTAAATAATAGCATAGGATATAATTATTACACATTTAGAAAATAAAACCACTAATTTGAAAGTTTGGGTTTCAATTTTATAAAAACTGAAACCTTGATTTTTATGGCTGGAAATCTGATTTAATGCTTAATATTATTCATATATATCATATTATAAAGTTTAGATACCATAGGATAATTTAATGGTATCATTTCGTATGATAAAACCACTTATTTATAGGATTAGGGTTTTGAAATTACAAATTGAAATTATCGAGTTTAATAACTCAATTATCGATTTTAATAATCATTAATACAGTAATTATATAAAATAATAATAGGAAACTAATTATTATAATTTCCGAGCATTAAACTCATTTTTCAAGCGTCTCAGGCGTTAACGTTAACGTCTCAAAACGTTCGAAATCGACTCATCTCAAAATGGTCGCAGTAAGTTCACACTCACTAAGTAAATATATTCCATTTAATAAAGGAATTAAGATGGAATTTAATTCCAAGCTTCACTGCCCAGAAATTTTCATGAAAAGGCGGCGTTCGATCTGGCGTTTGGCGTTAAAAATATTGACGAATCATTTCGTAATATTTCAATTCTTTAATTCACAATCCTTATTGAATTATGAAAAGGAATTCGTTATAACGATATCGTATCGAAATCACAAGATTCGATGTCGTAATAAGATAACATACGGCAAAACCCTAATTACGGGTTGAATCTACCGTAATCGTATATTCGTTTCTTTGGAATATTACATTCCACCCCTTACGAAAAATTTAGTCCGAAATTTGTATACCTTTAGAAAAATAAGTCGGGTATTTTTCCCTCATTCTTCTTCAAGTTCCCGTGGCTTCTTCGTCTGTGGTGTCTCCACAAACGCCTTAACTAACGGAATCGACTTGCTCCGTAGTTCTTGAACTTTAATGGTCAAGTATGGCTGCGGGTTCTTCCTTATAGCTCATGTCCGCTCGAGGATCACGTCGTCTTGATGAATCACGTGCTTTGGGTCGTGAGCGTATTTTCGTGGTTGTGAGGCGTGGAAAACATTATGGACATTTCCTAGGTTTGGCGGAAGAGCGACCCTATAACTCTTGGACCTATCCTTTCTAGGATCTCATAAGGTCCTATGTAGCGGGTCTAAGCTTTCCTTCGAGCCAAACGACAATCCTTTTGATGGAGAGACTTTAAGAAATACTTTGTCTCCATCCTCAAGCTGTAGCTTTCGAGATCTACGCGTGTCGGTAAGATTTCTGTCTGTCTGAGCCTCTTTTATCCTCATCCTAATTTGTCGAACAATTTCGATCATTTCACTCACCGCATCGGGCCTATGACTTTTCTCTCACCGACTTCATCCCATAAAGTGGTGATCTACACTTTTGCCATCTGAGGCTTCGTGTGGGGCCATGCCGATCGTCGCTTGATAGCTGTTGTTGTAAGCAAATTGATCGAGGTAAAATATCTTCCCATCTTGCACCTCGATCCAAAATTACAGTTCTAAGCATATCTTCTAGCGTTTGGATCGTTCTCCGATTGTCCGTCGGTTTGTGGGTGGAATCTTGTCTTGAAGTTTAATCTGTACCAGATTCTCTGCAAACTAATCCAAAATCTGGATGTGAACTTGGAGTCTCGATCGAGTGTCGATTTTGGCACTCCATGTAGTCGTACAATTTCCTTAACATACACCGGGGGCGACTTATCGGATCCATAAGTGCTTTGAATAGGTAAAAGTGAGCACTTTTGGTAAGCTATCCACAATTACCCATATGGTGTGTTTCCTCTTCTTGATTTGGGTAAGCTTGTAACGAAATCCATCGTTATATCGTCCCACTTCCATTCGGGATTTCAGCGGTTGTAACTTCCCATAGGGTCGTTGGTGTAAAGCCTTCACTTGTTGGCAAACAAGGCAGCGTTCTGAAGGAAGCTATGTCTCGTTTCATGCCTTCCCACCAAAAATTTTCCTTGGTCTGATACGTCTTAGTACTACGGGTGGGCGGTGTAGGGTGTATCGTGAGCCTCACTCATGATTTCGTTACGAAGCTCTGCGTTGTCGAGGAGCATATCCTACCTTCAAACAATAAGGCGTTATCCGCGCCTCTTGAAATTCTTGAATCCTTGGACCTCGGTCTTTCTCGGATCTTTCCAACTTTTCCTCAATCCTTTGTCTCTCGACAATTTTCTTTCTTAGATCGAGGTCGGTGTGAGTGTAGCGATGACTCACGATTGTTCCGGGTGGTTCAACTAGTTGAATCTTCATCCCGCCAAACTCTTCAACGAGTTTTTCCTCTTGTACAAAGAGACATCCTAACTTGGTATGGCTCTTACGACTCAGCGTCGGCTACTACATTCGCCTGCCGGGTGATAGTTAATACCACGATCGTAATCTTTTACCGATTCGAGCCATCTTCTTTGTCTCATATTCAGATCTCTTTGTTCAAGAAATACTTCAAACTTTTATGATCCGTGAAGATCTCACATCTCACACCATAGAGATGGTGTCTCCAAATTTTAGGGCATGAATTACATTGCTAATTCCAAATCGTGGGTTGGGTAGTTCAGCTCGTGGGGTGCGAGTTGTCGAGATCGTGGCTATCACTTTTCCTTCTTGCATCAAAACACAACCCACCCGGTCTTAGATGCGTCGGTATAGACCACATACCCTTATGCATACGGACTGCTAGGCGGTGCCTTGGTCAATTTCTCTTTGAGTATTTGGAAACTCATCTACTTTTCGTCGTCGATTGAACTTGATTCCCTTCCGAGATGGTGGGGTTATTGGCGCACAATCTTGGAGAATCCTTGATGAATCTCCTATAGTAGCCACTAATCTAGGAAGCTTCTAATTCGTCTTTGTGTTTTAGGTGATTTCCATTCTTGCACGGCCTCTACTTTGGTGGATCTACTTTTATACCTTGACGGACACAATGTGTCCAAGGAACATAACTTCCTTCACCAAAACTCGCATTTGCTAAACTTAGCAAAGAGTCTTTCATTTCTCAAGGTTTGCAAAACCGTTCGTAGATGTTCATATGATCCTCTTCATTCTTTGAATAAATAAGGATGTCGTCTATGAAGACCAAAACAAACTTATCGAACATGGATGAAATACTCTGTTCATGAGGTCCATGAACACGGCTGGTGCATTGGTTAATCCGAATGGCATAACTATGAATTCATAGTGGCCATATCTCGGTTGAATGCGTCTTGGTACATCTTGAGCCGTATTTTCAGTTGGTGGTATCGACTTAAGATCAATCTTGAGAATACACCGCTCCTCGCAATTGATCGAGCAGTCATCAATTACAGGTAAAGGTATTTGTTCTTAAGTGTCGTCTTATTTAGTTCTCTATAATCGATGCACATCCTCAAAGAACCATCTTTCTTCTTAACAAACAAAGCAGGTGCTCCCCGGTGAAACACTCGGCTAATGAATCCCGGATCGAAGCTCTTGGTTTGGATTTTCAGCTCTTCTAGCTCCTTTGGGGCCATCCTATAGGCGCCTTGACATCGGGCTGATCCTCGGCTCCAAGTCGATGGTAAACTCGATTGTCTATTAGGAGGTAGTCTGGCGATTTCAGGAAATCGTCCGGAAATTCTCGGACAACTTCAATGTCTTCT
Organism: Salvia rosmarinus; assembly: GCA_036937905.1. NCBI lineage: Eukaryota > Viridiplantae > Streptophyta > Magnoliopsida > Lamiales > Lamiaceae > Salvia > Salvia rosmarinus. Next base: position 72,553 of record JAODLM010000171.1, read on the forward strand.
ACCCGCGCTTCGGGTTTATCTTCATCGTTTAAATAAACAAGGAATGCATGGCATCCCTTCTGGTTCATCATCCTCCTAGCTTGTAGTGCGGATACTATCGGGATTCTCCTTCCCATGCGATCCGGTGAAATCGTAGCTTCTTGTCGAGGAAAGTGAAGCGAAATTTTCCTTTCCTTACGGAGAATCGTGGAATGATTCCTAGCTAACGATCCATTCCTAGGATTATGTCTACATCGTCCATGGGTATTATGTTTAGATCGTTAGCGAACCTTAAGTGATCTAATGTCGATTCTAGGTTCGAGCAAAAGTGGGTATGATCATAATCCCTCCTATAGGCGATGAGATTCTCATATCCCGGCTTGATTTTTCGAGACCTAAGGCTCGGCATTTCTCGCATGATTTTGCAATGAAGGAATCGGCACCGTGTCGAACGATACTATAACGGTGGGTTGAGGAGAACTCCCATACACCCAGTTTCATTGGTTCTTGCTTCTGCCTCTGTCTTGTGGCGTGGCTCGCACGAGCAGGCCGAGGCCGACGGGCGTGTCCCGCTGATTTGGCGGTTGTTGCTGGGCTTTCTTCTGCCGCTTCTTGGCGTTGGCGCGTGGTTGTCGCCTCTGTTGTTGTTGTGGCGGTGTTGCTGCCCTTCGCTTTGTTCTTGGATTTGTTGTTGTGGCGGCCACCGCTTGCGGCTATTCTTTGAGTTGTTGTTGTTGAGGTTTGGGGTGTTTGCCACCGGAGTTCTTTGGGGTTGGGGCTGGGCTAACTGCGGTGGTGGTGAAGTATAGCCCTCAATGGTGAGCATTGCCCGTTTGGTTCGACCTTCCATCCGAGCGTGACATCGGCGGTGTTGGCGTAATGCCCGTTCACCCCGCATTTGTAACACTTACCACGTTTGCCGTGCACACACCCCTGTGTGCTCTATGGCATCTAGGGCATTGAGGTGCCTTGGTAGTCTGTGGTCCCTTGCCGGTGGAGCATGGTGCTCTCTTCCACTTTGTCCTCGCTTGTGGGTTTCCTTGCCACGACGCTTGTGACTTGCTTCTCCGTAGTTTCCGGTTGTTATTTCCGCGGTTGGGCTCCCGCCCTTTTCCTTATCCGAATTTCCGTGTGCACGAGGCGACCTTTGTCTTATTCTCGCTCATAGTCGCTCAATATCAAGCTCGTCTAGAGCTTGATTGTAAGATAGGTCTCCATGGTGGCAAGAGACATGCGTATCTCCATTCTTAGCCACGCTCGAACTTTTCCGACATCTTCAAGTCGGTGTCTACTAGATCCGGCGCATATCTTGGCGTCTCGCGAAAGTGCGATCGTGATCGATTCTGGATAATTTTTCTTGTTTTAGCGGGAAAATTCACGCCTCTTTTCCCCTATAACTTTTGGGGATATACTTTTAAATCTGACTCTCTCTTGAAATCCTCCCACGAGAACTCTTCTAGTTGTTCACCGTAAGGTCTTCTTCCGGCCTCCCACCGTAAGTCGGTGGTCCGATGGTGGAAAGTAACACCGACATCCTTTCTGTGCGTGCACCTTAGGAAAGTGAAAATCTGTTCAATGGCCCTAACCCATTGTTCGGCTTCTTCCGGCTCCCTTCCGTTAAAAGCAGGAGGTTTTGCCTCAAGAATAGTTCTTGATCCCGCGATCGGGTTGAGGTGGAGCGGTGGTTGGGGATTATCTTACGGTTCTTGTTAGGGATTCTACCCTTCCTCTAGTCTTCCTCGACCTCGGGTCCTCTTTCGGGTTTCTCCTGGAGGCGTTCGCTATATAAAACATACCATCGTTAATTATTAAACGCTTACAACTTAACAAAATAAGGTTTTCATAGCTTCTTCTTAAAGCGATATAAAAGTAAAACAATTCATCCATAGCATAGACAACTGTCACCAAAAAGGCCCCACTTGGGTCAAAATATATGTGGATAGATAACCAAGGTTTGTCAAAACAAGATGTCTAACATAGAGAACCATAGAAAATTGAAATAACAGGTTTGGGCCCATGGCCAAAAGAAGATCAAGTCTTAGAACCATGGTATTGAAATAAAGGAAAGAGCTAGCACACATGCTAGTCATAACAAGACAGATTCTAATTAAAACATCGCCTAAGGTCTCCACGAGTTTCCTTCCTACTCCGCGTCTTCCTCAGGGTCTTCCTCCTCTTCGGAGTCGTCTTCCTCATCCGAATCGTCCTCACGAGGTCGTACTGGATGGTCTGCACATTGCTTTCCATCATCGGTATGTGTGGGGTCCAAAGTTATCCGCGCCCGTATAAGTCGTAGTTGTGGCGGATCGGACCGTAGCATACTCGGGTGGGTCATATCCGGGAAGGTATCTAATACTCTCATCCGCGTTGTCCGTGGAAGGGCTCTTCGTCTTGGTGGTGGTGGATCGGTTGCGGTGGTAGGGGCGGTAGTGGCGGACGTCTTGGGTGTCAAAACTGCCGGTGGCAACACGGCTCTCCCAGGCTCTAGGCGTGCCGCCCTATCCACCTCGACATCCTACCTCGCCCACTCGATGCAGGGGTATCATTGGATCAACTTTGTCTCGGAACCTCAAGTGCTGACCACTCTGGCGACTCATCACGCCAAGTGTACTCCCGTGGAGGGAGATAGGGTCCCATCGGTGCGGCTCCATAGATACTGTACACGTAAGTCAGGTGACTCACGAACCTAGGCAGATCCCCAATCAAATCATAACCTCGGGGAATGCGATAGATGTAGTCTCCCGATACCTCTCGGGCATAACCATCCCAGGTACAAGGGAGTATAGCTAGAAGTCTCTTGATGCCATCGTAGTCGGTTGCGCCATAGGCTCGGGCGCTCCTCCACAACCGAAGGTAGTACGCCAGAAACTCACCTAGGTCTTCCCACGCATCAACATTCCCTATAGGTGCGCATCAGCTCCTCGGGTGGGGCATGAGGTCCGACCCTCCTCCTAGCGATATAGCGCATCTCCTCCATCTGCCACGGTAAAAGAAAAAGAAAAACTAACGTAAGCCAACTATCGTCATCTTAAAACAGAAAGGATAGCATAACGAGAAGCAACTAGGCTAGCGCTAACAATTCTATAAGGTAGGTATCATCATAATGTACAATATATATCACAACTTACCTTCTTAGTCTTATCCAAACATATACATATAGCTAATGATATCTTAACATACACTACGAGATCCTTGTCTTATATCACACACTTAAGCTAGAGTTTAACAGACTCTATCGTATTCTGGAGACAGAATTAGGGATTCTGTTCTTCATAACAAATGAAGATCAGTGCGTTAGGAGTACGTAGGTGCAAACCATGCGTAAATCGGAGTCCTAACGAGGGAGATCTAGCTAAAACAAATCTACTGCGCAGTGCAGGAAATTTGCGCGATTGTGCAAAATATCAATCAAGGTGTATGTCGACGTGTCGTCTATCATCTTCGGGTTCTTAAGTCGAGGCTGCACATCCTGAAGCCGTAAGTGGCGTCCATGTCGTGATTTGTGTTGCTGGTCACTTGTGTCGAGTGATGATGGAGTGCCGGCGTCATTCGACAAAGGTTGGGGTCGTCCTCGTTCGTCCTTCTCGCTCGTCTTCCATCGTCCGTGCTCAAGGTATCATTACTTTCATTCTTCCTATCGTTCTTTTGTTCGCATAAGGAAAAGTTCGTTCGCACTTCTCGTTCTTTCACGATATGTGGGCATGCTCCTTAGAGTCTAAGTTTGTCTCGTGATATCATATCATTCATCATAAATAAGATTTTGAAAGTCGGAAAGTAAAGTTTTATTTGCAAATTTGGGCATGATTTCAAAAGACGTCATGACCAACTCATATACATATTAGAATGAATTAGTTCGTTTCATGTTGATCATTCGACTTGATACTACCATACACTTCCATCTCAATACTTGAGCAATTGCATTGGCTAAAAAAAAGTTTTTGGAAAGAGTTTTCTTTCTCAACTTCAAAAATTTTCATAATAATAATATTTCTCAAAAGTTCCTCTAACTTGCTCATCATGCAGAAGTTTTCCATTTCATGAGTTTGAGAAAGAAATGTGGTTACCTTTTTCCCGGTTGAGCTCGATGTGATGGAGTGTTGAGAGGAGTCAGTAGGTTTCTAGAAGTCCAGTGACTCGATCTAGACTTAGAATAAAAGGTCTTGGGTTTTCAAAGAGCAACCTGGCTCTGATACCACTTCTGTCACGGCCCCATTCCGGACCAACCCGGACCGGAGGCGACTAATACTAGGAGTAGTATTTTAGGGATTACGGGTAAAATAAAATGCATAAGAATAAACTAACATGCTTGAAAGGTAATATAAGGTGATGTTATAATGTTTTTGAAAAGGTTTGAGCCATCGGACCCCAAAACTTGGCCCGATCCATGGACCTCGATAGTTTGTAACATAAAGCATAAATAAAGGAGTTTGAGTATAGCGGCGGAAAGTGTGTGAATACATATATGACGATATGCATTGAGGTAAAACCCAAACATTCAAGTAAATCGGCGAGGACACTGAGACTCCTCAACACATCCCCCATCATCACCATCAGAGCTCGACACGCACATTTAAAACAAACATGCGGGGCTAAGTACAAGAAATTGTACTCGGTGGACTTATGCCGAAAACATTTGATAATATTTGGATTACACCGCCATATCGAGTAAGTCGCGAGGGTTTTAGTTAAAATGCCTTGTCTTACCAAATCATTCGGTTAAGAAACATAGCACGGCGAGCATTTTCTTGGTGTGTATGGTCCGTATCTCATAGTCACAATACATAATAATAAATAAATAAATAAGCGTCGAGAGGAGGCCTCCCGTCTACGACGCCGTGACCGGCCGTAATCCGTCGACAAAGACAGTCCTCTCGCAAGCATATGTTAACACAGTATAGTTCCAACCTTCACGCCAATCCTAGCAGGGCATTTATCATCCGACACGGGACCCGAGCATTAAAAGGTTGGGTGCTACCACAACAATTGATATAACAGTTCCAACCATCTCCGCAGCCTACCCGGCATAACAGATAGGATCCATACACAAACGAAATATTTTTGGCGGTGTGCAAAGAAACATTTGTTAAACGGTTGTAGGATAAGTCTTTGTAAATAAACTTATTTGAAATTAACGAGAAAGTCACGTTTTAGTGGGGTGAAAAGGCCCACATTTTAAAGGTAAAAGCCCACCGGACTACGGTTCGTTGTAAAAGTACTAGGTTCGATCGTTCGTCCAAAATCCGTCGTTGCGTTTGCGTCCACACCTTACGAAAAATGAGGCTTTAGTGCGTCGCTCAAGTCTATCGAGACTTACGAAACTTAAGATAACTTTGATATTTCGTATCGATGTGAGACTGAATTCCTTAGTGAATTTAATCGTCTCTGTCGATATCGATTGACTTTTCTCGTTCGCGAGATCGTTCGGCGATATAAATGCGTTTTCGATATATGGTTTCATTTATGGAATCCTTTCTTACTAATAATTATCATACTCAATTAGTATATCTTCACGCGTCTTGGCGTGTTTAAAAACGTATATAATCGTGCGTTTGACTTGAAAAGTCAACGAAGTCAACAACGGTCAACAAAGTCGATGATTTTGACTTTTAAATAGTAATTTCTTACTATTTTGCTTTATAAATCGAATTTAATCGATTTGAAAGCGTAAAGTCCTATTCCTCGATTTATCTTGTAAATCAAAGACTTATAATTATTTTCGCATTTTAATAATTCTTTTATAATTAAAAAGCGTATTTTGGTTTTTAAAGCGTTACAAAATGAGCGTTAAGTCTCAAACATAGCAATCTATGTTTATAAAATTTTGTAATATTTGAAATCTTTCCAGAATATTATTTTACCAAAATTTATAATTAAACAGCTTTTAAAAAGGATTTAATATCCTTATTAATTATCGAAATTTTCGATAATTGTCCTAAAAATAACAAGCGACCCTTGAAAAATTTTCTAAATTAATATAGTGTATTATTATACACTATGGTCCAGAATATGAATTTATCAAATTCATATAGTACTGTTTGCTATTTATTTATATATACATATATAAATATATTCACGGTAATTCAATAAATAAGAATAATCATCCAAAATTTCCAAAATTGATATATATCTATTATAATGTCCCAACATCAGTATATAATATTTTCATAACCCATAGTTCATCATAACTATTTATTTCTATATATATAACAATATTGCACGGTAATTATAAGGTAATTACCAAATAAATAGTAAACAATTTCTAAAAATTCTAAATAATTTCCAACATCAATAAACATTATATTATAACATTGTAACATCATAACATCAACCAAAACCATTTGAATCATCACCATATGGAGCTACAAGCTCTCGGCTTTTTTTTTGAATAAAAATGGTATTTGATTTTCAAAAATTCCAACAATTATATACTATGTTTATACACTATAGTATAGTAATATAACACCATTGCATGTTCAAAAATAAAATCATACATCAACCTATATTTTTATAAAGCTCTCGGCCTTAATAAAAAAAATAAGCATATGGTTTTCAAAAATTCTAATTAAATCATATAACATATAATCAAGGTTCTAAAGCACTAATATGTCATTGCATGCTTGAAATAAAAATTATACATCAAGATACTCATATATATATATGTCACGGTATTTTTAAAAATTAAGCTATGGTTTTTCAAAAATTTCTAAATTAATACTATGGTCTTAAATCATATCATAGATCAATAATACATGCTTAGAATATATCAAGAAGTATTCGGTCATTATTTAACATTTCATAGCATTTTCAAAAATTATTTCTAGTGCATACTTATGGTTCGAAATTTATGAACATCCAGCTAAAACCTTACAACATTTCATATACCACATCTCGTATTCATGCTTATATTTTGCAAAATAAAGTCAACAAGCACAATGTTCATCCATAAGAACATTTAAAACATTCATGTACATATATATATATAAACTCGAACACACATACAAATATATATGGGCGGTTTTGATTTTCTTGCACATAGGAGGTAAAAATCGATACTAGGGTTTATGTATTACCTTAGGAATGGTGTTGAATCACAAGGAACAAGATAGTATTAAGGTTTGGAAGAGAAATGGAGAAGAAGAAGAAGAAAATCTGAAAAATAATGGGAGGATGGCTCGATTTTCGAGCGAAATTTGGGAGAGAATGGAGTGTTTGAGAGAGTGTTTGAGTGTTTGAAAATGTGTAAAGAGTGTATGGCTTGAATGGGAAGAGTCTCACCTATACCTATCTCTCTCTCTCTCGATTTTGGCCAAGAATTGGCACAAAATCTGCAGCACATTGGGGAGTGAGAGATGATCATTAGGCTAGAGCAAAAGCTAGGCCATGCATTGGTCCAAATTAAAAAGGCTCCCATGCTTGTTGGGGTAATTATGGGCGACACATAGGAGGGGTTTAGGGGCTGATTTTATTTCATCTCTACACCTAATATATGTATTAATCATAGTATAGTTCATAGATATATAATACATGCCATAAAAATAATTAAAACATAATATATGCAAAAATCGGTATTACCGATCCAATTATTTGAAAAATAGGATTAAAAATATATATTACACCTATTATTGATACTCATGTAATTTTCGTCCCAAATATACACATATATATCATAATATATGGTTTAGATATTAAATAATAGCATAGGATATAATTATTACACATTTAGAAAATAAAAACCTAATTTGAAAGTTTGGGTTTCAATTTTATAAAACTGAAACCTTCGATTTTTATGGCTGGAAATCTGATTTAATGCTTAATATTATTCATATATATCATATTATAAAGTTTAGATACCATAGGATAATTTAATGGTATCATTTCATGTGATAAAACCACTTATTTATAGGATTAGGGTTTTCAAATTACAAATTGAAATTATCGAGTTTAATAACTCAATTATCGATTTTAATAATCATTAATACAGTAATTATATAAAATAATAATAGGAAACTAATTATTATAATTTCCGACATTAAACTCATTTTTCAAAACGTCTCAGGCGTTAACGTTAACGTCTCAAAGCGTTCAAATCGACTCATCTCAAAATGGTCGCATGAGTTCACACTCACTAAGTAAATATATTCCATTTAATAAAGGAATTAAGATGGAATTTAATTCCAAGCTTCACTGGCTCGAAAATTTTCATGAAAAGTTGCCGTTCGATCCGCGTTTGACGTTAAAAATATTGACGAATCATTTCGTAATATTTCAATTCTTTAATTCACAATCCTTATTGAATTATGAAAAGGAATTCGTTATAACGATATCGTATCGAAATCACAAGATTCGATGTCGTAATAAGATAACATACGGCAAAACCCTAATTACGGGTTCAGAATACCGTAATCGTATATTCGTTTCTTTGGAATATTACATATTTAAATCTTACCATAGCAGAAAAGTCTTATGGGAAGTCTAGAGAAACTATGTGTTCGAAGGCGGTTTATGTATATTCGTAATAGTGAGCTCATCAATGGGCGACTTGGAAAGGCCACATTAGGTCAAGATTATCATATGTGTTTGCAATTTAGCGAGTGTCGGTTTATCTCACTCCTCCATATGGTTGTGCTTCTCTTACAATCACTTTAGGAAATATGAAATATTTGTCGAGAACTTCATCTGCTTCAATTATGCATTATCTTGTTTGAGTGCATCATTTTGCACTATAGGTATTGTAGGCAGGTTATGGTATAAGCTGAATAAATTGCATGTTTATCATTATTTAGTTATCTTGAAGATCTGTCTCAATTCATCTTTTTCAGTTGAGTATATTTGATGAAAAACTACGAACATGGGATCTGTTGAAGCAGGCATTAAAAGAATCCCAAAATCACCACCCCCTCTGACCATTGTTAAAGGTTTTTGCTTTATGGATATGGGTCTTAATGGGCAGATTGAAAGAAGAGGATCCATGTAGCCAAAACATGCGGGCTAAGCTTTGCTTATTCTAGCTGACTTTAATTGCATTGCAATTTACATGTTACCTATTTAGATTGAAGTTACAATTTTTCTTCATTTTTACACTTTAGTGGTTTCTGGTCATCAGTCTGATGGTTATAAGTTAATAATGTGAAGTAAATTATGTTCCTGCTGGTAAGAAATGTCATCTATCCCAATATCATGCTTGTAGTCTTTTTTTTTCCGAAACTTGTACTTGCTAGATCAGAGTCCAAAAGGCAACACATTGCAACTCCATTTAATGTGTATTCTATAAGGACAATTACTGGAATACTAAATATTTCTAAATCTGAGATATTTAAATATATCCTCATGGACAAAATAAAGTTCTATCGTTTGTCAGTTAGATTGGTACTTATGACGATTATCAAGTATTCAAATTTCTTTTGTATCTGATTTGTCAAGTTTGAGATGTTATTATTGTTGTTTTGTGCTGTAAGTAGGTTGCTAACGAGCATAGAGTATAACAATATTAGACACACTCTCGTATGTTTGGTCGATGTCATCTTTGAGGAGGTTCTCTCTGCGAGAAATAAAGAGGCATCCTCAAACAAAAAAATAGAAAAATAAAATAGTTAGCCACGTGACACTTTAATAGTTCGCTGCATAGGAAAATAGTTTCTCCCCTGTAGAAAGATATTTTGTGATTTGAGAAGTTTGATTCTTCTGTCTTCTTACTTGTTTTTCCAGTTTAAATCATTTCATAATTCATATACAATGCTATCAATGTTTCTTATGAATTTCTTGGGATGTATGTGAAGACAATTAAAAATTGTTAGCAAATTATATCGCGCCACGTGTAAATCACGAATTAAATAATTAAATATATTTCTATTTTATTAATGGAATTTATTCCAAAATTAAATAGATATATAATTAATATTTAATTTCATCGACAAATAAGAGAATGACATGTGACAACGACATCGAGAAGAATAATAACTCAAATTGTGCCAAATGAGCCATAAAAGGCCCATAAGCTCATGCCCAAGCTCAAGCCCATAAGCTCAAGCCCAAGCTCAAGCCCATAAGCTCAAGCTCAAGCCCAAGCTCAAGCCCACAAAGCCCAAAAGCCCACAAGCTCACATCTATAAATAGGGGTGTTGGGGCTTCATAGAGGAGAGAGAGGGGAATTGAAGTGAAGAAGAGGAAGATTTGAAGAGCTCAAGACACTCGAAGAATCCTCGACGAAGTCTTCAAGAAGCTTCGAAGTCTTCTTCAACATTCAAGGCGTTCTTCGTGCAAATCACCACGTTCTTCGCCAAAGTCATCCTCCAACAAGAAGTTTCGAAGTCTTCTTCAACATTTAAGGAATTCTTCGTGCAAATCGCCACGTTCTTCGCCAAGATCATCGCCCAAATCATTCCAAAGAAGGCGTTCAATTCGGAAATATGGTGAAAACCCTCCGCATTGACGTTCAAACTTGAAGATCTTCAAACGTTCTTCAACATATCAAATCAAATCCGACAGTTGCTCTGAAAACAAGACCAAGGTCCTTCAGATCAACGTCATCAAATCCAAACTTCAAGTTCAAGGAGATCAAGGAACTACATCCCCTCCAAACAACTCGAAGAATATCAAGATCATTCAAGAATTCAACTCGAAGAGAAGAATCAGAGGATAGATAGAGATCGAACTCATCTCAAATTCATCAAATCCAAATTCAATTAATTTTTGTATACAATTTTGTATTTATAAAAATTTAAATACAAAAATTTATGTTACAAATTTTGGCACGCTCGGTGGGACATCTTTACCTCTCATCTCTACTCTTCACCAAAGTCTTGAACGATGTTCACCCAAAAACATGCAATGATAAACGCGCATTTTACACGTTTATAGTTGATATTTGAAGATGAATTTAGCTCGTTTAATGTGCGTTTACGTATCGATTCTTAATGTTTTATCTATTTCTAGAAGATACTGCTCTTGGGTGTTCTTTTGGTGTTGTGTAGGTCCATATGTTGAAAATCGAAGCAAGGAACCGACGCACGAGCCAATTATACAATCGACTGTTTAGCGACCGCTTAGCGGCGCTAGGCTGGCGCTAGGAAACCCGCGAGAACCCAAAGCAACATAGCGACCGCGACCTCGTGCCCATGGCGAAGCCAGTAGCCGAAAAGCTCTTCGGGCGATTTCGCGACGGTTCAGAATTTCTAGCGATCGCTAGCCTGGTCGCGAGGTACCATGCGAGCGCAAGAGGCGACGTCGAGCGAGAGGATCGCGCGCGAGACTTACCTCGCGACCGCACCTAGCGACCGCGAGGAGTGCTCGCGAGACCGAGCGGCAGAAGGCAAAATTAGGGTTTGGGGTGTGCCTATATATATGGCAACACCCCCTCGCGCCCCCAAGTTCAGAACCACGATTCCAGAGCCTCCTTTCCTCAGTTTTTCATAAGTTTTCCAGATTTTTAGCTTTAGGTTCCATATATTTTCATTATAGAGTTGTTTTACGCATTGTTCTTCGTTAGTCTTACGTTTTGTCTACGATCCGGAACGTTTCGTCAGGACAATCTTTACAAGTTTCCGTTTTTATTGAGGTTGGGATTCAAGCCCAACGATTGTTCATCAACGCTTCATCACGGGTTTTATATATTTAATTTCCGTTTTATGGTTAAATCGTATTTTATTCCGTTTATTATGTCAGCTAGTTTTTCGTTGTAATCTGTGGTTTGCATGATTCGATCCTATATGTTGTGATTCTGTTATCGCTATTTACCGTCCATGCATTGATTCATGATTCGATTGTGCTTATTTATATGTGTTGATTTCGATCAATCTTGATGCATATTTAGTTGTCGGTTAATTACGTAATTGTGTTAATTGTCGATCGATATCGAATGCATGATACGAATGAGCCTGAGTCGTGGCGAGATAGGATATTCGTAGGAAGCATATTCTTTGTGATCCGTTTGGGTTGCTTGTTTTCACCTAGAGGCGTAATGATAATAGGAAAACTAGTAATCTCTGACCGCTTTTGTCGTAATGTAAATTGTCGGTTATATATGTGATCTTCCATCTTATGCGGATTAAAATTGGTTAATAGGAACAGGATAAACATACGTTGTGGATAGGATCAATGCAGCTCTAGGGTTAGTCGTCTTTATCTGTGTTTAAGCATCCGAGTGTTTATTGCTTTATTTTACTTTCTGTTTTGTTACCTTTGCTTTGGATTGAATTCCGAAGCCTTAAAATCTCACCAAACCATATTTGTTGCTTGGATAATGATGAATCCTTGTTGAGTTAGCTTCTGTATTTTCGCATTACAATCCTTGTGGATACGATACTTCGCTTACCCTATATTTACACCTTTTCGTGTTAGAAAATTAAGCGATCATGCAACCAAGGTCACTTCAAAAGCTTCTTCAGAGTGCATTGGCGTCATCACGAAGCAAAGCCAAACAACTTCAAGAAGCTTCGAAGTCAGCCCTCGCCATGGGAAGAGAGCAACACATTCCCACTCTAAATGAAGAAAGTGTTGGTTCTGAAGGAAGCTTCACATCCCCTATCGCAAATTCTATAACAAGTTACTCACTTGAGGCGCCTGTGATGATGACAAATACTTCCACCGTGGAAGAACAACTTGAAAATCTTACAAGACTGGTCGAATCTTTGAACAAACACATCCAAGAGCAAGATGCCAAGATTGCAAAGATCAGAGGAGGGAAGACAGAGTCAAGCCACATCAATGACGAAGGAAGTGAACGCAACGACGATGGAGAAGAAGACGAAAGGCAAGAAACTCACGGAGAAAGAGAATCGTTTGGCAAACACATCCAAATCTCTTCTGATGGCTTCATCAAGGCAGACCAACTCAAGGAGTTTATCGAGGTGACCATGAAGAACAAGTTCGAGGGAAATTCCAAGTCATCTTTGATTTACTCCAAACCTTATACCCAAAGAATTGACAACTTGAGAATGCCACATGGTTATCAACCACCCAAGTTCCAACAATTTGATGGCAAAGGTAATCCAAGTCAACATGTAGCTCACTTTGTTGAAACATGCAACAACGCTGGAACATTTGGAGATCGTCTAGTCAAGCAATTTATTCGTTCACTCAAAGGAAATGCCTTCGATTGGTACACGGACTTGGAATCAAACTCACTTGACAGTTGGGAGCAGTTGGAGCACGAGTTCCTCAATCGCTTCTACAGCACTAGAAGAACAGTCAGCATGGTAGAGCTCACGAGTTCTCGACAGTTCAAGGAAGAGCTGGTGATCGACTACATCAACAGGTGTAGAAACCTATGCCTCAACCGTAAGGACAGGTTATCTGAATCCTCTGCCATCGAAATGTGCATCCAAGGAATGCATTGGGGCTTGCAATATATTCTGTGAGGAATCCAGCTCAAGACGTTTGAAGAGTTTGCCACCAGAGCTCATGATATGGAGCTAAGTATGGCAGCAAGTGGATTCAAAGGGCCTCCAATCCAAGAACCTTAGAAGTTCAAAGAAAGACAAGAATTTAGAAAGGAAACCAAGTTCTTTAACAATGCTCCAAAAGAAGAGTCAATGGCGACAAAAGCAACTCCTGTCAAGTTCCTAAGAAAAGATGACAACAAAAATGGAAAGCAGAATTTTCCTCAAGACATGGGGCAAAGAAGGTTAATATTTAAGGAAATGCAACAAAAACAATACCCTTTCTTAGACTCTGACGTCTCGGGATCTTCGATGACCTGCTCAAAAAAGGACTCATCGATCTACCTGAAATAAAACGACCGAATGAGGCAGGACGAACTGATGATCCAAGCTATTGCAAATATCACCGATTGATCGGGCATCCCATACATGATTGCTTCATCTTCAAAGAAAAGATCATGCGGCTAGCTCAAGAAGGGAAGATATCACTTGAAGGGAAAACAATTGCAAAGAAATGTTGTCACCCACGAATCGACGACATCTTGGAAGGCATTGGGGCATTGTGATCTGACGGACAGTAAGAGATCAATTCAAGTCAATTGTGATCAATGATGAAGATGTCTTGGCAATCACATTCTCCGACGAGGATTTGCAGCTTGGATCAGAGCCTCATAATAGGCCGTTGTTCGTGAGTTGCTTCACCCATGAGAAGAAAGTCAATAGGATCCTCATTAATGGAGGATCGGCTTTCAATATCTTGCCACTAAGAATATTGAAGCAATTGAAAATTCCAGTGGATGACTTATCCAGCAGTCGACTAATGATCCAAGGATTCAACTACGAAGGATAAAGGGCCATTGGCGCCATAAGGTTGAACTTGCTGATGGAAGACATAAGTTCAACTGCATTGCTTCATGTGATTGATGCCAAGACGTCCTACAATATGCTTCTTGGTCGACCGTTGCTGCACGAAAATGGTGTCGTCCCTTCTACGTTGCATCAATGCCTCAAGTATCGTCAAGATGGTGTCGTGAGGACAGTGACCGGTGATCAAAAGTCTTTCACCGAAGCCGAGTCATATTTTGCTGATGCGAAATTCTATATGACGAAGACAATAAAGCAAGAAGAAATCGAGCATGACAAAGAACTTGAAGTCGGTCCGATTGTCAAGAACATAACATCTCTCACCAAGGTGGATCCGTTCGAGGGACTGACAATGCCTCTGACCAAAATCGATGCTAAAAGACCAACTCCTCCACCTCTTCAAGGGTTTGTTCGACCAAAGCAAAGTAATGCTGTCGAACATGGAGAATCTTCAGACAACGAACTTACTAAGCATTTTGGTCCAAAGGCGTATAAGCTCCTCGTCAATGCTGGATACGATCCTCAAGGAAGCTCTACGTTGAAACCTCACTTGAAGAAGAAAGATGATGTGGTCCAGAATACCAAAGTGGGTTTGGGATTTGTGCCCAAAGCACCTGTTCGAATCACCATCAAAAGGGCGACTTCATCTCACTATATCTCTAACAGTGTATGCAAGTCAACCTTGGACGACGATTTAAAAGTTGGGGCAACAACTCAAAAGTTGTTGAAGTGCTAATATTCTTGAAGTGTAGCAGTGAAAGCATGTATATATGTGCATAGATAGAAAAAAAACCACAAAAACATGAAGAAAAACAAAAAAGTCAAAAAAATGAGAAAGCAAGAAAACCAACAAAAAAGAAGCAAGCATGCTCCATGAAGCACGAGCTTAAACTGCACGTCACTATAAAAGAAAATCAACAAAAATCAAGACAGCTCCATGCAGGGCCGCCCCTGAGGGTAGGCCACCCTGGGCGATCGCCCAGGGCCCACCATCTCAGGGGGCCCAAATTACCTCAAAAAAATAATTTAATATATATATATATATATATAATTTTTTTAAAGGTTCAAATTATTAAATCTTTCTATATTTTATGTTTTCATTTGGTTCCAAAATATATTAGAAAATATTGATGTTGATGTGATTATTAATGGTTTTACATTTGCAAATACTCGAATAAATTATTTTTTATGATATCGTATCGTAGATGAGAGTTGAGATATAGAAATATAAGGATGAAAAGTAAGTTGTATATGTTTTTGACAATTTTTGATTATCTATTTATATTTGTAGATAACTTGAATTTTACGTAAATTTACAAATTCGATTTATTTTATAAGTATAATAAAATGGATCATTTTGGACAGTCTAATGGTAAAGTGAGTTCATGTGGCCAAAGATCACGAGTTCAAACCTCATTATCGCCTTTCTAGATTCAAGCTTGTCACATCTGATTTTTCAAGTGTGGTTTAGTCGTCCTGCGTCGTTTGCAAGCTATTGTAAAGAAACATAAGTTTTACCTTATATGCATAGAAGATAATGACTGATGATTTTTTATGAATTTTAAAAAATAGGGGCCTATATTCCTTATTTTGCCTAGGGCCTATAAAATGTCAGGAACGGGGCTGGCTCCATGAAGCACGAGCCTAAACTGCATGTCACGCCAAAGACAAAATCAACAAAAAAAGCAAGACAGCTCCACGACGCACGAGCCTAAACTGCATGTCACTATGAAGAAAAACACACAAATATCAAGACAGCTCCACGACGCACGAGCCTAAACTGCACGTCACTATGAAGAAATCAAACAAAAATCAAGACAGCTCCATGACGCATGAGCCCAAACTGCATTTTACTCCTGGCCCGCATGAGTATAAACTGTGCACGACACTACCCTAAAACACAAGTTGATCTTTTGAAGTACGTTTTGACTTGATCCCTTTCAAAGGGTACGTAGGCAGCTTAGATATCTTCTAAGTTCAGTCATAATATGTGTTTTTATCCTTTAAGTTGGGTGATCAAAATTCAAGCTCAGACTATCAAAGTAAAATGATACACACTTTTGGAAGAGACGGTAAGGTGAAAATTGTAAAGAAGCAAAACAGTCATGGGGCAACAACCAGAGATGATGGATTATTCATTACTTCGTTGTCAACACATTTTAAAAATGGCCTCAACTTCCGAGTCTGGGTCTACATTCTGAAGATGTCTCATGCTTGTTAACTCCAGCTCGAGGCTGTCGATCTGCTTTGAAGATGATTCTACCTTTTCGAGTCCAACTCCATATCATCAATTTCACTTTGAAGATTATCCCAGCTTGATGGTTTCAACACCATATCTACAAACTCGATTCGAATATGGCTTCAGCTTGATGAATTCAGCTTCCAGGCTTTTGGTTGAGAATACAGCTTCAAGCTCCTCATCCACAGTCGCTTCTAGCTCGTTGAGGTCGTGATGCCGGTCACCACTGACGCTTAGGCTTTAACTCTCTTCGCGGATGATACACAGCTTCTAGATCATCCTTCGCAGCCACTTCTAGTTCGTCGAGGTCGTGATGTCGTTCTCCAGCAACGCTTAGGCTTCAACTCTCTTCGCAGATGATACACAGCTTCTAGCTCATCCTTCGCAGTCGCTTCTAGCTCATTGAGGTCGTGATGCCGATCTCTACCAACGCTTATGCTTCGATTATCCTCTTCGCGGATGCTGCACAACTTCTAGCTTCCTCTACGAAGATAGCGCACAACTTCTAGCTTCCTCTACAAAGATGGCGCACAGCTTCTGGCTCTTCATTCACAGATGATGATCAGCTTCTAGCTTCTTTTTCGTCGATGATGCACAGCTTCTAGCTTCTCATCCGTTGATGACAGCACTCAGCTTCTAGCTTATTTCTGTAGCTGCTTTTAGCTCGTTGAGGTTGCGATGCCGGATATCGTGCAATGCCGCCAATGCGTCTTCCATCAGAATGTGATATCACCTCTACTGTCGTGCCTTCGAGTCTGCTAAGAAGAAGATCATTGCCCCTGCGAAAATGAGGACGACGTCTGCGACAAATGTGAAGCCAAAGTCCAAAAATTGATGTAAGGGAGTTGATCAAGTTTGACGTCTTTAGTCCATCCACTTTTGAGCAAAAGACTTGAAGTCGAATTGCATGAACTTTTGCAACCTGGAAATCGGTCACATGCACAAAATTATGAAAATGTGTAAAAAAAAAAAAGTGCAATTATAAAAAAACATAAAAAATGGAGTTAAGATGACTTCTTGTTTTCAAGTCATCCAAAAAACTCCAAATAAATAGTCCATCTACAAAAAAAGAAAAAAGAGAAAATTTGTCATATTTTTAAAGGATTGTAATCTTTGGATTATTATGAAAAAAATTCTTAATTTAGCTCAATCCCAAAATATCAAGCCACACTAAAAAAAAGAGGGCCCAAATTGATACAAAAAAAGGAAGAAACCCAAACCCATATCTTCCTACATCTCGTCTCTCTCTCCCAGCCCATTAAAAAAAGAGCTACAGCCCAAACCTTTTTTTCTAAAGCTACAGCCCAAACAAAAAAAAAATGAAATAAAAAATAAAGGCCCAAATGGCCAAACCCACACAAGCCTTCTCTCTCTCAAACCCTAGACTCTCTCTCTCTCTCTACATACGGGTACATGCACACAGAGACACACAACACAAAAAAAATCCCTAGCCTCTTTCTTCCAAACCCAAAGAACAGCCCACCCTCTTAACCGGACGTAGCAAGCAGGTCCAGCCGCCTCGGATTCGCCTGTCGATAAAGTCACCGCCATCTCCGTAAAATCTCCGGCGATCGTCATCGCGTCGTCACCTCTCGCTCGCTTGCTCTCGCCGAACGAAGAGCATAGCCGCCTGCCATTTCTGCGCTCTGTGCCCCACCATGGCCTCGCAAACCTCGGCGAACAGCAACAGCCTGAAGGTCCATCCCCGTCGAACTGAGCCACCACAGGCGCCGTCCGTCGTGCTCCTTCGTTGTTATGCTCAGTCATCGACGCTGAGGCATTAACGCCTCTCCCTCTCTGACTTTGGACGTCGGACAGCGGTAGCTTCGCCACCTTCTACCAAACCGCTCTGCGCTCATAATGTAAACAGCGATGCAGACCGTCGACTCCTCCGACCACCTCGCACCATCCTCTTGACCGGACGTAGCGGCGGTCCGCCGCCTCCGGATTCGCCTTCGCTGTCTGCACCACGCCTCGCCATCTCCTCGTGCAGCTACTCGTGGTCCGTTCGCCACTGTCGACCAAAACACAGCAAGCTATCGCCAGTACTGAGTCCCATCGTGAACGCCAGCCGTTCTCTATCGTCTCGACGTCGATGATTATCGCACCTACTCCGTCTTGCCTGACCACCCGCCGAGGTCACCGTCGTATGCGTCGCCTCTGCCCAGCCTTCTACCTTCCAGCTCGCTTCTTCTCGTCAAGGATGAGCGCAGCCCATGCCTCCGTCTTGCCTGATCATCAGTCGAGGTCGCCGTCGTGACAGCCATCTTCACCATCGCGCCTCCGCTCCAGTCGCCATTCTGCCTGATCATCAGCCTCGGCCGTTCCTTCAGTTAACAAACGCATGTGTTTGGGTTGCCTAAGCAGAAGAAATACCAGACGTCAAAAAAAACATAAAGCCAAGAAGCTAAGAAAAATGACAGCAGACAAAACCAAGGTTTGATCACCTTGAAACTTTGGAGAGAGGTGTCGGCGAGCCTTTGAAACTCGAAGAAACACCGCGCTGTGATAGACTGGGCACCGTCGGTATGCAACCACATCAAAGAAGAAAGTACAATCCTTCACCCGTCGGAACATGCCTCTCCAACGGGAATTCAAGAAGATAAGGAGGAAATGGTGACTAGACTCTGAAGAAGATAAGGTGGAAAGGGTGACTGGAGTTTGAGTTATGATGCTAGAAAGAAAAGAAGATGGCTAGCAAAATATTTGAAGAAGTTGTGTCGTGGTTTTGTAATATTCCGAAGAAACGAACGTCTAATTACGGTATCTTAAACCTGTAAATTAGGGTTTTGCCGTATATTATTTCTGTAAGACATCGAATATTGATTTCGATTCAGTATCGTAATAACGAATTCCTTTTTATATTCACTAAGGATTGTGAATTAAGGAATAAAATATTATGAAATAGTTCGACAGTATTATTTTAACGTCGATTGCGTATCGAACGTTAGTATTTTATGAAATTTTTCTAAGCAGCCAAGCTTAGAATTTAATTCCTATATTAATAGGAATATTATTTATAAAGTAAGTACGAACTTACTGCGACCATTTTGAGATGAGTCGATTATTGACGTTTTGAGACGTTTTGAACGTCAACGTTTAGAGACGTTTTGAAAAATGGGTTTAATGATCCGAAAATTACTATAATTAATTTCTTATTATTATTTTATATTATTACAATATTATTAAGCATTAAAATCAATATTAAAGCATGAGAACTCGATAATTCCAATTTGTTGATTTCGAAAACCCTAATTTTAAAAACTAGGGTTTTCTCACATAAAATGATACCATTAAATTATCCTATGCTATTATTTATTATCTAAACTATATGTTATGATATATATGGGTATATTTGATACGAAAATGGCTTGAAAAATAATAAGTGGCATGAATTATATTTTTATTGCATATTCGCGCTAATTTTCGTGTAATGTACTTTGTGATGATTTAATTATTTTAATGACATGTATTATATATCTATGACTTATACCTTGATTAATACATTGTATTAAGGATCAAATAAAATTAAAACCACCCTTTGAGCCCTATATAGCCGACGGCTATGCTTCATCAAACAAACATGATTTCTCCTTTTTGAATGACCAATGCATGGAGAGGCTTTTTGCACACCCTAATCATCACTTAACCCACTAACTAAAAATGCTGCCATTTGTTTAATCTTTCTTGTGTGTGTGCCGTGTAAAATGAGAGGGAGAGCTATAGGGGGACTCTTCTCATTCCTTCTCCCTCACTTCTCATTATACTCTCCTTTTCAAACATTTTAGAACATCAAAACACTCTCATTTCCTCTCCCAAAAGCTGCTGAAACCGTGAGCTTCCTCTCCCCCATTCCTAAATTTTTTTTTCTTCTTCTTCTTCTTCATCCATTCCCAAAACTTGATACCATACCTTGTTCATTGAAACCTATACTATTTTCGAAGGTAAGAAATGGACCTAGCTTCGCTTTTTATCCTCCATTGTTATAAAATTTTCGAAGCATGTTCATAGCATATATGTATGTTTTAATGTTCCTTTGTATGAGCTATTGTTTATAACATGTCCTTGATGATTTTTATTTTGAAAAATAGGAAATATATGTTTCGATGGACATATGATATTGCATATGAAATATTTGAAAGGATTTAGCCTATATATATGATGTTTGAACCTTAGATCTTATTTAAAATAATTTTTGAAAATGTTATAAAATGTTTATATGATGACCGATTGCTTTTTAATTTATTTTGAGGATGAAATATTGATCTATGATATGTTTAGAGTCCATAGTAATTTATTTGGAATTTTTTAAAAACCCTAGGCCTATTTTCTCAAAAATACCGTGAGCATTTAAAATGGTACCTTGGTGTATAATTTTTATTTTAAACATGCAATGACATATTAATGCTCTGGGACCTTGATTACATGTTCTATGAATTTATTAGAATTTTTTTTGAGAACCAAATGCTTGATTTTATAAAAGGGTCGAGAGCTTTCAAAAATTATATCTTGGTGTATGATTTTTATTTTGAACATGCAATGGTATATTGTTGATCTAGTACATTGATTATGTGTTACATGATTTTGTTGGAATTTTTGAAAATCAATTACCATTTTAATCAAAAAAGCCGTGAGCTTTGAGCTCCTTGAGGTGATGATTTAATTGGTTTTGATGAATGTTATAATGTTATATTGTTATATTATAGTGTATAAGCATAGTGTATAATTGTTGGAATTTTTGGAAACCTAATACACCAAAGGATCAAAAAAGCCGAGAGCTTATAGCTCATAAGGTGATGATTCAAAATGGTTTTGGTTGATATTATGATGTTACATTGTTATACCATAATGTTTGAGCATGATATAATATTGTTGGAATTTTTACAAATGGTTTGGTATTGTTTTCGAAATTACCGTGAGCTTTGTGAATTAATTCCTTGGTGAATAAATTGTTTATGATGGACTATAGGTTATAAATATGTTATATATTGATGTTGGAACATTGTACAAAGTGTATAAAAACTTTGGAAATTATTGGACAATTATTCCATAATAATTGAAAATTACCGTGATCTATTAAAAATAATAAGGTGATAATCGAATATCATATGGATGATATTAATACATATTAATGACCATAGTGTATAATAATACACTATATGAATTTAGAAAAAAAATTTGAAAACCATTTGGTAATTATTCTATAATTACCGTAAGTTTTATAAAAATTATAAGGATTTTTAAATCCTTTTTAAATCCAGTTTAATAATATATTATATGTCTAAATATTATTTTAGACATATTTGGATTTTATAAAATTTTATAAATATAGATTACGATGTTTGGGACGAAACGTTATATTTAATAACGTTATAAACGAAATATATGGTTTAATGATTTAAAAGATTAATATTTGAGAAAAATATTAACAAAGTCCTTCGATTTACGTGACAAATCGAGAATTATGACTTTACGAAAGAAATCGATTGAAAATCGATTTATATTACGAATTAGTAAGAAATTACTATTTGAAAAGTCAAAATTGTTGACTTTGTTGACTTTGTTGACTTTTAAAGTCAAACATACGAATATACGTTCGATAAATACGCTAATACGCGTAAGACGTAATAATTGAGTCAAGATACCTCATTAGTAAAGATTTCGTAATTGAAATCCTTATATCGAGAAACGTATGAATACGTTGAACGTTTAAACCGGAAAGGTTAAAACGATATGGTTGAACGTGTCTCGAAGAACGAGAACTATTCAATTGAAATACGTAATTGAAAAGCGTATTGAATTCGTTAAGGAATTCAGTATATATATCGATATAGAATATCGAAGTTTATCTTAGACTTTGAAAGTCTCGAGAAACGTGAACGACGTACTAAAACCTCGCTTTTACGTAAAGGTGTGGACGCGAACGCGACGACCGGACATTGACGAGGAATCGAACTGGGACTCAAATTAAAGCGAACCATAGTCCGGTGGGGCTTCTTTTCCTAAACAAAATCTGAGCTTTCTCGTTTAAATTATTTCCAAATGAATTTATTTACAATGCTTATTCAACTGTTGATAAAATGTTTACAATATTACACCGCCAAAATATTACATTTTGTGTTTGGATCTATCAGGAATGAATGATGTGAATGATGAAATGATATGATGATATGAAATGTTATGAATTTTGTTGGGTCGCGCCCAACCCGCTTATGAAATCGATATCGGATCCTATCTTGGGAAGACGATGCACGCTAGGATTAACGTGTACACTGAGCGTGTTGTGTCTTTGTAAGGACAATTCACGGCGGTCGCGGCGTCGTGAGGAGGCTCTCTCTCGGCGTTTGAACTGATGTTATGATGAAATGAGGATATGGGATACGGATCATACACACGAGAAAAATGCTCGACCGGCGACTTTCTGAATCGAAAATGTTTTAGTAAGCCTGAGGCATTTCAAATAAAACCCTTGTGTCTTACCATGATATTGGCAGTGTAATTCATTTATGAAAAATGTTTTCGGCATAAGTCCACTGAGTGCATTACTTGTACTCAACCCTGCATGTTTGTTTTTAAATGTGCAGGTTGAGCTCTGATGATGGTGATGGAGGAGTGTTGAGGAGTCCAGTGTCCTTGTCTGTTTTGTTAAGAATTGGTTTCACCTTGAATGCATATCGTCATATATGTATTCACACACTTTCCTCTGCAACTCTGAACTTATTTATGTTATGTATGATGTTAAGCACTGTTGAGGTCCGTCAGACCATTGCTAACCTTTGGGTCTGATGGCCTAAACCACCTAGTTTGTTTTGATATCACCTTATGTTATATTCAAGCATGTTAGTTTACTTTTGATATGTACCTCTATATTAGCCTTGAACCCCAAACACTATTCTAGTATTAGTCACCCTCGGTCCGGGTTATCCGGAGTGGGGGCGTGACAGTGGTATCGAGCATTTTGCTCTTTGAAACCAAACTCTTTTCAAAAACTAAGTCTAGATCGAGTCACTGGACTTCTAGAAATCTGTGACTACTCTCGACACTCCATCACATCAAGCTCAACCGGGAAAAAGGTGGCGATTTCTTTCTCAAACTCATGAAATGAAAAGTTTTGAATGATGAGCAAGTTGGAAGTATATTTTGACGAAAAAGGGAGGATTTCACAACATCATTTTTGGAAATTGATGAAAGTAGACCCATGTTGGGTAAAGGAATGTATGATGTTTGAAATGAAAGTATGCACAAGAAAATTTTTCAAAACCTTGATTTTTGAAATTCAAACGAGGAGTTATACAAGTGATCAAGTTTTGAGACGAAAGTATACGGTTGAACTAGGTTGAATGATCAACATGGAAAGGATGAATTCATTTCGATATACATGTATGAGTTGGCTATGTTGTCATTTTGAAACCTTATTTCCAAATTTCAAAATTTGTTATGATGTTGTTTTGAAATTGTATTTTCAAATCTTGAGACTTATGAAGACATATGGATATGTTACCTCGAGAAGAACATAGACTCTAAGGAGCATGATCACATATTGTGAAAGAACATAGAAATATGAACTCCTTTTCCCTTACGAGAACAAAAGGACGACATGAAGAATGAAAGTGACGATAGCCTCGAACTCGAACGACAAAAGGCAAACATAAAGGATAAACGAGGAGGACTTCAACCTTAGAGAAGAACGACATCGGCATGACATCACCACTTCGACATGTGTGACCGTCGACGTGGACTTTGACTTTGACTTTGACTTCAGAAGGCCAAGCATCGACTTGAAGACGTGGATATGATTGTCGTATTACGTCGACATATGCCTCGAGGTTATTTTAGCACGATCGTGCAAATTTTCTGCACTGCGCAGTAAATTTGTTTTATCCAGTTCTCTTTCGTTAGGACTCCCATCTATGCGTGGTTTTCTCCTACGTACTCCTAACGTTCCGAACTTCATTTGTTATGAAGGACAAAATTCCTAATTCTGTCTCCAGAATAAGCTAGAGTCTGTTGAACGTCAGTTCAAGTGTTTTGTTTAGAACAAGGATCTCATAGCCTAGCCTATACCTTAGAACGCTTTTGGATATACGGTTCTGAGTAGAATAGAATATAAGATATGATATGTGCTGTACCCCGTGACTTGTATCTACCTTATAGATTGTTTAGTTTAACCTAGTTGCTTACCAGATGTTCTTAAGTTACCCTTATCTGCTTATCGGATGGCGTTAGTCGACTTATGTTAGTTTTGATCGTGACGGATGGAGGAGATGCGATACATCGCTAGGAGGAGGATAGGACCTCATGCCGCACCCGAGGAGGTGATGCGCACCTATCGTGAGAGTTGGATGTGCTGCGGCGAGGACTTGGGCGAATTCCTGGCGTACTACCTTCGATTATGGAGGAATGCCCGAGCCTACGGAGCGACTGATTACGACGGCATCAGACGTCTCTTAGCCATACTCCCCTGTGATTGGGAGGACTATGCTCGAGAGATATCAGGGGATTACATATACCGAGCGGTTGGCAGTTATGATCTGGTAGGAGATCTGCCCAGGTTCGTAAGTCATCTGACTTACGTTTACAGCATCTACGGAGCCGCACCGAGGGGACCTTATCTCCCTCCTCGAGAGTACACCTGGCGGGATGAGTCGCCGGAGTGGTTGTATACTGAGGTCCCGAGACAGATTGACCTAGTAATGCTTCCATACCTGTTTGATGAGGGTAGGCCCGCTCGTTTGGAAAGAGCAGCACGCCCGAGAGCTTTGGGAGAGCCCGTTTTTCCTCCATTAGCTTTTGGACACCCCGTATGTCCGCCACTACCACCTCTACCACCGATGATACCTCCACTACCTCCAGTGGAGCCATTCCGCCGGACAGCGCGGATGAGCGTATCGGATGCTTTCGATGGCTATAGTCCGATTCAACATGACTACGACCTATATGGCGACGATGACTTCAACCCCATGCGCGACATACCGATGGTAGGAGATGACGACGCAGGATCATCTAGGGTACGTGCTCGCGAAGATGATTCTGATGAAGAAGAGGATCCCGAAGAGGAAGAGGACCCCGAGGTGGATGAAGAGTAGGAAGGAGCCTGGTGAAGGCATTAGATGAAGCTTGATTAGATTTTGTTATGATTAGCATTTGCTGTTTCTTTCTTTTTATGTATGGGATTGATGGAAAGATAAACTCGATGTTTGAAAGGCCGTGTGGTAGGGATTTATGTTGTTACATTTTATGACCTTTGGTTTTGAACATCACGCCTATGGCGAGTTTTGGATATTTATATATATGACCGGAGTGGGCTTTTGCAGCGAGATTTTGGATGGAAAGGACGAAATGTTTTATTTCAACTCATTTTGCAAGGAGGTTATGATGATATTATGTATGTTAAGCCTTAAGAATGATGAGTGATTGATGATTATATGTTTTATATAGCGAATGCCTCCTAGAAGAAACCCGAACAAGCACCTAGGCGGTCGAGGAAGAACTAGGGAAGAGGTAGGATCCCGAGCAAGAAGCGAAGATATACCCCAACCACCTCAACCTCAACGATCGCGGGATCGAGGCTGTTCCTAAGCAGAACCCTCACATCTTCATGGAAGGAAACCCGGAGGAAGGCAACAATGGGTGAGAACCATTGGCGAATATTTAACTACGAGATGCAGCGTAGCAAGCGGTCGTCTGTGTAACTTTCAGTGAGCGGACCAGCAGTTTACGGTGGGAGGCGGAAGAAAACCTTCAACTGTTGAACAAGCGGAAGAGTTCTCGTGGGAGGACTTTAAGAAAGAGATGTATGATAAGTACAAAGCCGAGAGTTATAGGAAGAGGAAGGGCATGAATTCTTCATCTTTGAAGCAAGAAAGCTGTTAGTAATCGACTATGATCGAGCTTTACGTGACATGTCGAGTATGCACCTAACAAGTAGACACCGTGTAATACCCCATCTTTTAAACACATTTTGCATGGCACGTTTTTGAGAAAGGGTCAAAGGTTGACTTTTGTTTCGGTGATCGACCGTCACGAAACCTCGGCGTTGTGAAGAGTGTCTTATGGCGAATTCATAGACACTAAGTATCGAGTTTTGACCACCCATGAAGGTTTGGCACTCAGGGAAGTTATCGAAAACCGGACTTTTCATGGATCTTTTAAAAGCATATCTTGTTTATAGTCATTATGTCCGGTATTTTATTTCGTGTCCATGGGTACCAAGTTTGCTAAATTTGAGTCCGTTTGCAAAAGTTGCGTCGCTTTTGCGTTTTCGAAAAGGACAGCTTGCATGCAACAAGACCCTCTTTCCTATAAATAGGAGGCTAGGGCCTTCATTTTCAACGTTCATTTCCTTCGTCTCTCGTGTTTACTGGAAGAGCCGAGCAGCTCAGTGCTGCTGCTGAGCCAGCTGGAGGAGTGGGGATCGGCCGGGAGGCTCAGCGGCGCGCCATTCTTGTTCTTGCCGAGCCACCACCGCCGATCAACCACCCCGGGCAGCCCGTTTTCTTTTTGTCCTTTTCTTGTTTTGATTCCGCCTTTTAGTAGATCGTATAGCATAGAACTCGGGATTCTAAAGGGACAGGCGAAAAATGGGAGGCCGACCAATTTGGCCGGCGCACCACCACCGAATCGCCGCCGCCCGTGAGTCTGTTGGCCGCCGTTTGGTGGCCGACGAGCTGCACAGCTCTGGGTCCTTTAGGTTTTGAGTTCACGGCTATGCATTCTACTAAAGTACCGATTCCGTTTTACTTTTTCGCGTTTACGCATGTCGGGATGTTTTCCGTTGCTTGAGTTTTCTAAAGGAAGTACATGCCGGGTTATCCATTTTCAACGTCGTTTGTCATTCCATGTTAGTCGTTATGCATATTGCTTATGTTTCCATTTTCATGCATTGATTTTGGATGGTTTATCTAGATTTGAGGATAGGCATCGATTTTTGAAACTTATTCATTTGCTAAGATTTGAGTCGACTTGCATGCATGCATATTTTGAAAGTACCCTATTATTGGTCTTGATGCCACGAATATATTTCCCTTACGCATCGAGTTGATTTGAAAACCGGAGAGTGCCAAATGTGGGTTGAAAAGTGAAAACCCTAATTTTGCTACGATCGTCGTTTGGATCACGATGTTTCTTTGCTTTGTGGGAAGTAACCCCAAAAGTTGTTCGTCTTGTTACCGTACCTACCAAGATCGATCGGTGAAGTCATCGGATCCGTAGATATCTCTCGGTTGGCGTTTTAAATACATTCGAGTTGGGTTATATATGCTATTTTGAGTTATTTACTCGATATTTCAAAATAAAACATATGCGCCGTAAAATGTTTTTGTGAAATTATTACCGTTCTCGATCGAAGATATGGTTCTATCATGGTTGTGCGGATGTCTATTCGGTGGGTTGATCACCATCTTGAGTATTGATCATAAGGGATAGACCCAGAACACGTGGTTATGGTTACGAAGGGATAGACCCGGAAGTCCACACGAAAAAGGTAATGAGGTGGTTATGGTTACGATGGGATTTGACCCACAAGTCCACACGAGTTAGCCCATTGGATACGTTCGGCGTGGGCTGTTGGATATGTTCGGGCGAATGAATGTCATGTGATGGGTGGCGGGGATATGTTCGAGCCGTGGTTCATGGTTCTATGATGGGAGTAACAAGAATAACGGATCGGTATCGAAAAATGAAAAATCTATTTTGCTTACTTAGAAGTGGATTCGTTTAAAACCTTCTAAGGTAAGTGCTCTAAACACTGACCTCATGATTCTTTTGATTTATGATAAAACCCGGTGAGTGCGCTAGTACTCACCCCAAACTCTTTTCAAATCTTTTCACGGATGGAGGAGGTTTGGACAGGCGGCGGGGGGGAGGCTGCGGGTTCTTCATGCTATGCTTCCAGCGATGTTGTGTTATATCGTACTACGATAACTATGTATTCTTGTCCCTTATTTGCTTTCCGATTGTGAACAAGATTTGTTATGTTATTCTCACGTGAGTCTCGTCTGAGCATGCTATGTGGTTGACGGTCTAGTTGACGAGGATGTAATGCTATTTTGCTTTCTTGTATTACTTATAATAAACCAAGATCATGTTTTACGAAGTTATGACATCGATATTATTCATTGGTGGATTGTTTGTGCCCCTCCCTTCGAGGATATGTCCTAGTTATAGAGGAGATCTTGCCCGATTTCATGGTCACATCTTCTTATCATGTATGTTATATGTATCCCCTTCTTCCCCGCTTAACCCCACCCTAATCACACCCGGCATCCGTGCCTTCCCTCGGGAATTGGGCGTGACTGACAATGTCGAGGCGGTGTTCTTGTACGACATCTATCTTTATTATCGATACCGACTTGGTATCGGGCGATGTTCTTGTACGACATCTATCTTTATTATCGATACAGTTGGTATCGAGCAATATTCTTGGCATCTAGTTTTCATAATTATTTGATATCAAAGCGATTCGTTTGCTTTATATCTTATACGTTCTTGAAATTGAGTGTTTAGAACTTGTTCTTCTAAAGCTGTTTATCGAGTGCTGACTACCCTCGACTCACCGTCGATCCGCCTCCTTTAAAAAGGGGATGAGGTATGTGTTTATTTGCTGATGCTTTATGTGGTTATGTGATGCTTGATGTGATCTTGGTTTCATGTGCTTTGGCATGGCAAGAGTTTACGTGATGAAAACGTGATGTGGATGAGATGTGGATGAATGGTGATGTGGATGTGGAAGTGATTGTTGATGGAACAAAAAGGGCCTGTGTGGCTGTGATATGAAAATCGTTTATATGATATGATGTGATTGATGTGATCACGTATGGTTGATGTAAGTCTATGTGTTTACATAGCAATATGTTATTGATTGAAAATCTTGTTTATTTTGATAAACGAGTGCTTGTAAGTGAATCCTGTATTTGCTTACGTGATAATATCGATAACGATATGAATATGTGTTGAAATGAACATGTGTATGAGACATGATTACCCAGATGACTGGAGCAGAAAAAGGAAACGTGAATATTTGTTGTTATGTTGATAAACTAACATGTAGGTTTATGGATATTTAGTGGCCCAGACAACGTTGGTTGAGATCTCACAGAATGGATGAGCATATCCGTAAATTCAGGGAATGTACCCGGAATATTCATGAGCCATTGGGAGTATTTCTGGGAAGATTTGTTGGGTTATGGAGAAAGGTTCGAGACAGTGGGAAAGTGTCAGAATACGAGGCCTACTATCGGATGACCGAAAGGCTACCGACAGGTTGGCAACCGTGGGCGAGAAAGCAAGGACATGTGTTGTTCAGACGGGATCCTATCACAAGGCACCTTACCTTGGACTTTACTGAGTTCGCTGCTCGAGTATGGAAGCGATGGATGCAGACCACCGGTATACCATCGGAGGAGGATGTGGTTGCTAGACACCTCGAGGACCGATCCGGATCGATGATAGGGATGATGTTCCCGAAGAGCCATTGGGAGAACAACCATCAATCGAGCGATCGCCCGATGCAACAGATACACCGATCACTACACCTCCATCGGCGATCCTTACCTTGGGAGGACCAAAACGACTTTGAGGCGGGAACTTCGGGGCGAGAGATATTGTCCGTCCGGCGGTGGCGACAAAAGCCCGAATCGGGATCTTCATGCCACCAAAGCGCATCGGGTTGGCATCGAGGGAAGGAGACTCAGGAGGAGGAAGACCGGATGAGAATGAGGAGGGCGGTGAGGACTCGAGAGGACCCGGTGATCGAGATAGCGATGACTCGATGAGGTCCGACACATTGAGGAAGGGCAGCGCGAGACGAGGACTCGAGTACGGCTTTCACGACACTCGAGCGATCGAGCACGGCTTGGATGGGATCATACCCACGAGGCTTGCTTCCATGCGGATCGCTTTTAAAGCGGCGGCCAATTCAAGCCACGATTGGAAGGAAAGGGAAGATGAGGAGAGCGAATGGAACCGGCGGGACGGCGGGGAATAGTGGATGGATATGGAGGGCGAGGATCTAGGTAGTCGGTGTATGCGGTGATAGTCGCAGATCGCTAGAAGCATGGATGAGCGGCGATCTTTTGACATATGACCGGTCGATTCTTTGCTCATATCGACCTTTTTGGTGACATACCTTGATCTTGTATTTTGAGCTATCCTTCATGGACCTTGAATATTCTTGATACTATATGCGAGATTGCATGATTATATGTGATGATGGGATGTTTATGTTTTGATGCTTATATGTGATATGAGCTATGCCGTGATGATATATGATCTATGTGATGTGTGATGATGATGTTATGTGAAATGCATATAATTATGATTGGAGAATGCACCAAAATCACCCTTTCTCTCACTTTGAACTCACGAAAATTTTCTCTCAATTAATTGAGATGGCGAAAATCTTGCTTGTAATATGTGAGCATTAGCTAGACATTATCTCATACCTTATATTTATAATGCACTACCTTAATCCTATATGGAATATTACCATAATCCTATATGGAATATTACCATAATCTAGGATTATTTCCATACTCTTAGGATTATTTCCATACTCTCAAGATTATTACCATAATCTTATATGGAAAGGATCTATGCATATACCATAAATATAATTATATCCTTGTGGATAAAGAGAATAAAATCTTGCCAATTGAGCAATAGGGGCGCCGATTTTCCTCGATTACTACGGAACTGGATGGGCCACCCAGGATCAAATGCAAGGAATAAAGATGGGCTCAAATAAATTAATTATCTTATGTTCACCCGAACATAAATTAATTTATAAACATTCGATCATGCCACTAGAGAAAGAATGTTGACTTACCCTTTATTACGAAGTTGAGTCGGGCTTGCACTTAGACATTCTGAATCCCGTATTTAAGATATCGAGCGTCCATTAATCATTTATAGCAATCATTGCTTAAAAGCGATTAATAACTTCATTTCCTTAAGTAGTACCACTCAACCTTATTATTGTACTGAGCTAACTCAACTGCGGGGTTTAGTACAATAAACCTTTGAGCTCCTTAAGGGGCGTCATCATCCTAAACGGATACGGTGACTCGACATGAGATAACTAGCGTGACATCTGAAGATTTGCCACCACCCAAGATGCGGAGAATCTTGGGTTAGAACATATAACCCTCACTCATAACAAGTCAAAGTGATGGTCGCAACTCATACTCACCTAATACCTTATCGAGGTTTAGATCATCGTAAGTCACCGAGATCTTGGTTCTTCACGACGGTCGAAAGAAGAACTCGTCTCACCGTGATCCTTCATACGTCGAGGCGTTACCAAAGCATAGACAAGCAACTAAGTCAGTCACTTCTTATCTATCTTTGCGGCCTAAACCGACAACTCGTCCTTAAGTCGTCTCGGTGTGAAACTTTTATATCTCATCAAGCTCGACCAATCATCTGAGACTTATGATCTTCTACACACCGTATGATCTAACTTATATATGAGATAAGGGGACACAGATATATGCAATCAAGTATTCAAATCAGACGGAGATTGTAATAGTGGTAGCAGGAAACATTGTATACAAGCTCAACCAAGCGCTTCGGTATACAAATCAACAATCTCCACATACTAAAGCAAACTTTTAGTATACAATGTGTCTTTCTACTAGCTATTACAAACAACCATCACTTTGCCACTTATCAAAGTTTCCTTTCTAAGTGGGTGCCATCACAATCAAGTCCTCTAACGTGTCCATCGTAGACTTTTTGAGCGAGCTGAATGGATGCTGCAGATTTTCGTCGTGTCAATCTTTTCAATCGTCCGCCTCGTCTAACGATTTCTCGTATGACATACTTTCTCTCTATGTGTTTAGTCGCCTTGTGGGTCCGTGGTTCCTTCGAGGTTGCCACTTGCACTGAGTTATCACGATGGCTATGATACTCTTGGGCAAAGCAGGTACCACGCCCTAGATCCATAGGTGGTTCTTGAACCATCTGACCTCGCTAGAAGCCTCAAGGCGGCTACATATTAAACTTCCATGGTAGAGTCCATGATGCATCATTGCTTTGCACTCATGAGATCTGACTCCACTCCCGAAGGTAAACACATAGCCGAGGTTGACTTTTTCTCATCACGGTCGGCTTGGAAATCCGATGCAGCAGCCTAGCGAAGGCATTAGACTATCGCATGGTAAGCTAGCTTTATAATCTGAGTCCTTTTCGGTGCCAGGTATATGCTTTCTTTAGATCAATGAAGCTTG
Organism: Salvia rosmarinus; assembly: GCA_036937905.1. Classification (NCBI taxonomy): domain Eukaryota; kingdom Viridiplantae; phylum Streptophyta; class Magnoliopsida; order Lamiales; family Lamiaceae; genus Salvia; species Salvia rosmarinus. Next base: position 105,237 of record JAODLM010000171.1, read on the forward strand.
TCCGGGGTTGGGCGATATCTAGCTACTATGCTACCGCGCCAGCGAATGTCGGGCCTCGTGCATAGCATTAGTACATGAGACTTCCTCGGTGACGTGGGAACTTGTCTCATTCCTCTATCTCCTTCGATCATAGGTGGCGCCCTTTGAATAAAGGCGCCGTATGCGAAAAGGTAGGAATCCTTTCTTGGCGGTGCGTACTAAACAGTAATCACGGTATCAATGTAAGGCCTGAGATAAGCTGACATTTTACTCTTGCGATCTCGGTAAACCTTGATCCCGAGATATCGCTTCATCTCCTAAGTCTTTCATTTGAAGCGATCGGATAAACAACTCTTTCGTCGATAACAACTTCACATTGTTGCCAAATAGAAGAATGTCATCTCGTAAAGTGCGAAACCTACATTATCGTTGACATCTAACCGATACACACAACTCTGCGTAGGCCATTTGGGTAAATCCATGGGACTTTACCACCTCGTCAACGTAAGTTCCATGATCTTGCATCATTGTGGGTGTATCGCCTCATTTGTCGTCCATGGGTCGATTATTGCTGATTAGTTTTACGGGACTAAATCAGAAGATTCACCACGAACATAAATCGCTGGGTTGACGAACAACCCTCCCCTCTGACGGTGCTATAGACATAATGACAGCGGTGGGTGCAATAACGTGGTTCTCTATCTTGCACAACTTGTCTTTGGTAAGGTACCACTTATGCGGTCGGTATCTCTAGAAAACTCGACCCACTTCAATTTCTTGAAGTATACGGTGTCGATCCCTCCACTAGAACCGACATCTCGTGCCTTTGGTCTGTCGGTTGTGGAATCGATCATCTTCTAATTCTTGAAGAATGATTTCAACTTTGGATTTATGATTTTCATGTAGTCCTCTTCTAAGAATCGAGCATTAGTGCTAATAATGACCTTGATCCTTGGGACTATAGAATAAACCACCTTCGTTCCTCTAGGATAGCGATAAACGCCTTGTCGTCGGATCTAGCCTCGAACATCGGTCTTCTTGTTGAGCACATGTCTTTGGCTGCAATATCTTTATGTGGCTTAAAGCGGGCTGCGCCCAAACCACAACTTCGAAAGGGTCTTCGTGACTTGGGCGGTACTAGATTTAGCAAGTATGCCGCCCGTCTCTAAGGCATATCCCGAGCGAAATAAGCGATGTAGCATAACTCATCACGGATCTAACCATTTCAAAAGAGTCCTTCTTCGCTCGACACGCCGATGTTAGCGAGTTGCATGATTATATGTGATCGTGCGTGATATGTGGTATATGTGATGATATGTGCTATGGGTGATGATATATGTTGTGCGATGATACCGGTTATCTATGCGGCGTTCTAATGTTTCAAGCGTCGGTATAGAATGCGAGAACAAGGAATCGGAGGAACAATAGCGTGGAAGAAGCCGGGAACCACCTTTGGTTCAGCGACATGCGATCGAGAGTTTTCGCGGTGATCCCCATTCGGCGGTCTCGGCGAACCGATCGGCATAAGGCTGGATCGATCCACGAAAGGATCTTGAATACATCGGTGCGAAGAAGCGAAAAAAGTTGCGGACTGAATGCGTGATCTTTCGACTAACAGATGAGGCTGATTTACGGTGGGAATCCGTGAGGAGGACTCAACACCGGGGCGATGGGCAAGGTATCGTGGGAAGATTTCAAGGAAGAACTCATGGAAAATGCGTGCTGGCGTTCTGACGAGAGAAGCAAAATGAATTACGGAATCTTCGTCGAGGAAAGGGCGGTCACCGATGCGATCGCTCGTTCGATAAATACATCACGTTATACTACGTGCACAGGTTGTGCCGAAATTGCCGAGCGAGCGAGTTCGAGAGGACTCCGACCGAGAGATCGAATTTCGCTCGTCGATCGGGGAGATCGGCGTATGTGCGATCCTTGAACGGGCATTAAACATTGAGTCAATGTTGCCCGGGAAAAACGATGCCACCGGACAGCCATCGGCGGAGGAAGAGGTAGAGAAATGGGAAGATCGGGAAAAGCGATCGGTGTTCGAGGGAACGGGCGGTCGATGATTCGAGGAATCAAGGCATTCAAGTGAGAGAAAGGCAACCTTGGGAAGAATTTCCAACCCATGCGGCGGTGTGGAAAAACCTTGGTGCGAAATGCGAAGGAATCATTTGGTGATGTAGGCAGGGTAGCACCGAGTGCTATCGTTGTAAGAAGTCTGGACATTACGCTCGAGATTGTCCGTTAGGAGGCAGCGATGCGGCCGTCGGTGGCGACATCCAGCTCGCGGCGAGAATCATGCTCGCCGAGGACAAACAGCGGGCGGAGGTCACCCTAGGCCGACAAACCAAAGGCCACCATGACAAGCAAGGTGTGCGCGCTTGATCGGCGGGACGACTCAGCTCCGGAAATCTTGCGGTATAATCCATATGAGTGATATACCCGTTTTCGCTTTGTTTGATCTGAGGAGCCTCGCATTCTTCGTTTCGAGAATCTCGTGTGAGAGGTTGGGTTTGGTACCGAAATCCTGAGTACCACAAATTAGCATCCGTCGAGAAGTGCTAAAGCGAAAGATTTGCCAAAACCGAGAAGTAGAAATCGTGAGCGAAGGTCTTTGTCGATTTGCATGTCATCGGAATGGAAGATTTCGATGTCATCTTTAACATGGATTGGTTGGAAAAGCACATAGCAACTATCGTTGTCTCGAGAGAAGTTGCTTTTCGGACAGCGAAAGGAGTGGAAGTTTGTTTCCACGGCATAGGATGGGTGTTTGCGTGCGATGATCTCGACCTGAAGGCGGTGAGGATGATCGGGAAGGAAGTGTCAAACTTTCTTGGTAAGTTTGAGAGGAGCGATAAACAGTATAACGATTTGAAGAGAGCGATGGTGTGTGAATATCCGGATGTGTTTCGAGGACTTGCAGGGTTTACCGCTGATAGACAAGTGGAATTCACTATTGATTTGGAACCGGGGCAGCACTAGTATCAAAGGCACCATATAGAATGACACCTAAAAATTGCAAGCTGAAAGCGCGATTCGGGAGCTGTTGGATCTAGGTTTCATCCGACCTAGCGTGTCGCCGTGGGGAGGCGCCCGATTACGTTCGTCGAGAAGAAGATGGGTCGATGCGGATGTGCATTGACTACGAGAATGAATAAGGTGGCGATCGAAACGGATATCCTCTTCCAGGATCGGCGATCTTTTGACCCGCTCGAAGGGCGAGTGTCTTCTCTAAGATCGATTTGAGGAGGCTACCATCGGTGAAGATCGGGAAGGAGGGCGTTGCGAAGACCGCGTTCGAGGACAAGGTATGGGCACTACGAGTTCATCGTGATGCCGTTTGGTTTGACCAATGCGCCGGCGATCTTCATGGATCGATGAATCGAGTTTTCCATCGATGTCTGGATAGTTTAGTCTTGGTTTTATCGATGATATTCTCATCTATTCGAAGAATGCGAGTGGCATAGAGAACACCTCCGTACCGTTTTGGAAGCGTTCGGCGGAGAGGTTGTATGCAGTATAGTAAGTCGAGTTTTGGCTAAAGAAGTGATGTTCCTTGGACACATCGTGTCTGCGAAGGAATCAAAGTCGACCCGATGAAGGTTGAAGCGATAAATGGCTGGAAGGTTCGACTAATGCCAATGAGGTTGAAGCTTTCTAGGCTTGGCGGATATTATAGACGTTTCATCGAAGGGTTTCGAAGTTGGCAAGGCCGATGGCCATAGCTGCTCGGGAAGGAATCAAGTTTTCATGGTCGAAGCTTGTGAAGCATGTTTCGGGAGTTAAAGAAGAAGCTAACAACACTCCATTGTTAGCCGTGCGGAAGGAATGATGGGTTTGTGGTCTACATCGATGCATCAAGCGGGTTTGGGTTGCGTTCTCATGCGAGCAGGAAGGTTATAGCTTCAGCGTCTCGTCGATTGAAACCGCCGCGAGTTGAGCTACCCAACTCACGATCTGGAGTTAGCGGCGATCGTTCATGCGTTGAAGATTTGGAGCACTATCTCTATGGAGTTAAGTGTGAAATCTTCACGGATCACAAAACCTCAAGTACTTCTTTGAAAAAAGAGCTGAACATGAAGCGAAGGAGATGGCTAGAGTTGGTGAAGGATTATGATTGCTCTATCGGTTATCACGGGAAAAGCGATGTTGTAGCGAGATGCCCTTAGTCATGAGTCGAGGCGAAGTTGGGGTGTCTTCTTACGAGAGAAAGAGCTTATTCGAGATTTCGAAGCTCGACTGGAAGTGATTCACCGCGGAATCGGTGCAAGGATTCATCATGACTTTGACGGTGAGCGGACTGAGAGAAGCCATCGTGAGTGCATAGCGAGGAGGCAATTCTGGAAAGATGCGTTTGAAAGCAAGGCTAGAAGATAGCAAGGTTTCCGCAGGCGAAGGACAACGCTACTATTCAGGAAGGTTATGTGTGCCACTCGATAGGGAATTGAGAGATAAAATCATGAGTGAAGCTCATGAGGCACAATATCTGACTCGTCCGAGAAGCACCAAAATGTCTGAGACCTTAAGAGGAACTTTTGGTGGGAAGGGATGAAAAAGGATGTAACCGCATTTGTGGAGCGTTGTTTGGCTTGTCGACAAGTGAAAATTGTACACCAACGTCCGCCGGGATTGTTGCAACCGCTACCAATCCCGAGAATGGAAATGGGATCATATCGGTATGGATTTTGTGGTGAGTTTTCCAAGGTCGTGAGAGGAAACACCGCTATATGGGTTGTCGTCGATGGTGGCGAAGTCGACTCATTTCTTACCGATTCGGATGACGTGCGGGTTGGATAAGCTTGCTCGACTTTCGTCGGAGAAATAAATGCGGTTACATGGTGTGCGGTATCGATTCGTCGGATCGTGACCGAGGTTCACGTCGAGGTTTTGGAGGAGTCTGCGGAAGCCGTGGGGACCAGGCGAATCTTAGTCGGCATTCCATCCTCAAGCGGACGGTCGATCGGAAAGGACGATTCGGGTTTTGGAAGACATCTTTGCGGCGATCGTGGCGACGAGAGGAGGAAATGGGAAGAGATACTACCTTTGGTAGAGTTTGCCTATAACAATAGTTATCGAGCCACCATAGGAATGGCTCCCATGAGCGTTATGCGTAAGGAAGTGTTGATCGCCACTTTATTGGGGCGAAGTGGCGAGAGGAAGATGTTAGGACGAGAGATGGTTCAGCAGACGGTCGAGTTATCGATCGGATCAGCGAAGGATCAAGGAAGCGCGGGATGGCGGCGAAGTCTATGCGGACAAGCGTCGTCTGGATCTTGATTCATGATCGGAGATCGCATTTTCATAAGGTTTCCCGGCGAGAGGTCGTTCGTTTTGGGAAGCGAGGTGAGATTACGACCGGGTTCGTTGGACCTTCGAAGTTCTTGAGAGGATAGGCCCGTTGCCTATAGGTTAGCTTTGCCACCTAGCATCGGAGATGTTCATGGCGTGTTCCGTTTCTCGGTGAGAAATGCGTGTTCGACCAAAACACGTGATCAAGCATGACCAAGTGGTTCTTGCTCGGGATCGAGTTTCGAGGAAGGCCGGTGCCTATCTTGGAGCAATCGAGGAGTTGAGGAACAAGCGATTTCGTTGGTAAAGGTGTTGTGGAATCACCACGGAGAAGAGGAAGCTACGTGGGAGTTGGAAGACAAGTTCGGGCTCGGTGCCACGAGTTGTTTTCTCCACGTGTTTGAAATTTCGGGGCGAAATTTTTCTAAGGAGGAGGATGTAATACCCGTCTTTTAAGCTTCATTTTGCATGGCACGTTTTTCGAGAAAAGGTCAAAGGTTGACTTTTGTTTGGTGATCGCGACCGTCACGAAACCTCGAGGCGTTGTGAAGAGTGTCTTATAATGATTCATAGACACTAAGTATCTGGTTTTCGACCACCCATGAAGGTTTGACACTCAGGAAGTTATCAAAAACCGGACTTTTCATGGATCTTTAAAGCATATCTTGTTTATAGTCATTGTGTCCGGTATTTTATTTCGTGTCCATGGGTACCAAGTTTGCTAAATTTGGAGTCCGTTTGTAAAAGTTGCGTCGCTTTTGCGTTTTCGAAAAGGGCAGCTTGTAACATTCTTGACCCTCTTTCCTATAAATAGGAGGCTAGGGCCTTCATTTTCAACGTTCATTTCCTTCGTCTCTGTGTTTACGGAAGAGCCGAGCAGCTCGAGTGCTGCTGAGCGAGCTGGAGGAGTGGGGATCGGCGGGAGGCTCGGCGGCGCCATTCTTGCTGCTTGCCGAGCCACCACCGCCGATCAACCACCCGGGCAACCCGTTTTTACTGTTTTGTCCTTTTCTTGTTTGATTCCGTCTTTTAGTAGATCGTATAGCATAGAACTCGGGATTCTAAAGGGACGGGCGAGAAACGGGGGCCGGCAATTTAACGGCGCACCACCACCAATCGCCGCCGCCGCCGTGAGTGTTGGCCGCCGTTTGGTGTGTGAGCCACCTTTTGGCTATGGGTCCTTTAGGTTTTGAGTTCGGGCTATGCATTCTACTAAAGTACCGATTCCGTTTTACATTTTCAGCGTTTACGCATGTCGGGATGTTTTCCGTTGCTTGAGTTTTCTAAAGGAAGTACATGCCGGGTTATCCATTTTCAACGTCGTTTGTCATTCCATGTTAGATCGTTATGCATATTGCTTATGTTTCCATTTTCATGCATTGATTTTGGATGGTTTATCTAGATCGAGGATAGGCATCGATTTTGAAGCTTCTTCATTGCTAAGATTTGAGTCGACTTGCATGCATGCATATTTTGAAAGTACCCTATTATTGGTCTTGATGCCACGAATATATTTCCCTTACGCATCGAGTTGATTTGAAAACCGGAGAGTGCGAATGTGGGTTGAGAAAGTGAAAACCCTAATTTTGCTACGATCGTCGTTTGGATCACGATGTTTCTTTGCTTTGTGGGAAGTAACCCCAAAAGTTGTTCCGTCTTGTTACGGTACCTACCGATCTGATCGGTGAAGTCATCGGATCCGTAGATATCTCTCGGTTGGCGTTTTTATACATTCGGGTTGGGTTATATATGCTATTTTGAGTTATTTACTCGATATTTCAAAATAAAACATATGCGCGTAAAATTTTTGTGAAATTATTCTTGTTCTACGATCGAATATGGTTCTATCATGGTTGTGCGGATCTCTATTCGATGGGTTGATCACCATCTTGAGTATTGATCATAAGGGATAGACCCGAACACGTGGTTATGGTTACGAAGGGATAGACCGGGAAGTCCACACGGAAAAGGTAATGAGGTGGTTATGGTTACGATGAGGTTTGACCCACAAGTCCACACGAGTTAGCCATTGGATACGTTCGGGCGTGGGCCATTGGATATGTTCGGGCGAATAGATGTCGTGTGATGGGGTGGCGGGATCGTTCGAGCCGTGGTTCATGGTTCTATGATGGGAATATGATAATAACGGATCGGTGTCGAAAAATGAAAAATCTATTTTGCTTACTTAGAAGTGGATTCGTTTTAAAACCTTATAAGGTAAGTGCTCTAAACACGGCCTCATGATTCTTTTGATTTATGATAAAACCCGGTGAGTGCGCTAGTATTCACCCAAACTCTTTTCAAATCTTTTCACAGATGGAGGAGGGTGGACGGGCGGCGAGGAGGAGGCTGCGGGTTCTTCATGCTATGCTTCCGCGATGTTGTGTTATATCGTGCTCGATAACTATGTATTCTTGTCCCTTATTTGCTTTACGATTGGGAACAAGATTTGTTATATTATTCTTCGTGAGTCTCGTCTGAGCATGCTATGTGGTTGACGGTCTAGTTGACGGGATGTAATGCTATTTTGCTTTCTTGCATTACTTATAATAAACCAAGATCATGTTTTACGAAGTTATGACATCGATATTATTACATTGGTGGATTGTTTGTACCCCTCCCTTCAGGATATGTCCTAGTTATAGAGGAGATCTTTGCCCGATTTCATGGTCACATCTTCTTATCATGTATGTTATATGTATCCCTTCTTTGACTTCTTAACCCCCCCCTAATCACGCCCGGCGTCCGTGCCTTCCCTCGGGAATTGGGCGTGACACACCGACGAAAATGTCGAAAAAATTCAGATCGGGTCTAGGGCCGGAGATACGGATGTCTCTCATGACCCACGAGACGACTTACACCGAGCTCTTGCAGAGCTTTGGATATTGAGCGACAATGCCGAAGATAAGTCGATGTCGGCTCGGGCGCATAACGTAATGGACAAAGAAAAGGAAGTGGGAACCAAGTCGCGGAAATAATGTGAGAGGGAGCTTGAGCATGAGCCTGGCGACCTAGCAAGGAACACAGTACTGCCGAGCGAGGTTGGAAGAAGCGCTTTTGCTCCTCCGTGAGAGGCCCAAAGGAGGCGGTGAGGCTCCTCCATGCCTAAATGCCATAGGATGCACAAAGGAATGTGCACGGCGGGCAATGTGAATTGCTTCAAGTGCGGAGTGAGAGGGCACTCGCCAACAATTGCCAGTGCATACGACACGATTGTGAGGGCAAATCAACCCGCAATGCCCGACCACTCGGTATGCGGTTCCGGCCCCAATCTCCGCCACAATTCCAACCCCAACCCCAACAGCAACTCCAACAACAGCCGTGGCAGCCACCTCAACAACAACAAAGGCGTCAACCACCACGGCGCTAACGGCGAAGACGGCCAGGCGGCCACCACGGAACCGGCAGGGCAAGCACCCGTCGCCTCAACCGGCCCAGCGAGGCGTATGCCTTTGCACGGAGGCGAAACGAACAAAATCAGGGAAACCTGGCAGGTATGGGAGTTCTTCTCAACATACCTGTTGTTATATTGTTCGATACGGGTGCTTCGCATTCCTTTATAGCCAAATCATGCGTAGAATTGTTGGGACTTAGGTCTGAAAAGGCAAATCAGGATATGAGAATCTCTTCACCTATAGGAGGGATTATGACTATTACGCATAATTGCTCGAACCTAGAGTTGACACTAGGATCACTTAAGGTTCTGGCGAACAATCTGAACATAATACCCATGGGTGACGTAGACATAATCCTAGGGATGGACTGGTTAGATAAGAATCATTCCACGATTTTTGTAAGGAAAGGAAAATCTCGTTTCACTTTCACAGACGAAACTACGCATTTCCACGGAATCAGCATGGGAAGGAGAATCCCGATTGTATCGGCGCTAAAGGCGAGATGGATGATAAACCGGAAAAGGATGCCATGCGTTTCTTGTCTACCTAAGCGGGAAGATAAACCGAGCGAGATTGAGGACATAGAAGTTGTTCGAGAATTCCGGACGTGTTTCGGAAGATCTACCAGATTACCTCACGATGACAATTGGAATTCACCATCGACTTGGAACCCGGATCGGCTCCAGTGTCGAAGGCGCCCTATAGGATGGCCCCAAAGGAATTGGAGGAACTAAAGATCCAAATCCAGGAATTGTTGAATCTAGGTTTCATTAGACTTAGTGTCTCACCGCCTAGGGGGCGCTTTGTTTTGTTCGTCAAGAAAAAGGATGGTTCTTTGAGGATGTGCATCGATTATCGGGAGCTAAACAAGATGACATTGAAGAACAAATACCCTTTACCAAGAATTGATATTGATGTTGGAACATTGTACTAAGTGTATAAAATTTTTGGGATTTATTGGACAATTATTCCATAATAATTGAAAATTACCGCGACCTATTAAAAATAATAAGGTGATAATCGAATATCATATGGATGATATTAATACATATTAATGACCATAGTGTATAATAATACACTATATGAATTTAGAAAAAAAAATTGAAAACCATTTGGTAATTATTCTATAATTACCGTAAGTTTTTATAAAAATTATAAGGATTTTTAAATCCTTTTTAAATCCAGTTTAATAATATATTATATGTCTAAATATTATTTTAGACATATTTGGATTTTATAAAATTTTATAAACATAGATTACTATGTTTGGGACGAAACGTTATATTTAATAACGTTATAAGCGAAATATATGGTTTAATGATTTAAAGATTAATATTTGAGAAAATATTAACAAAGTCCTTCGATTTACGTGACAAATCGAGAATTAGGACTTCTGAAAGAAATCGATTGAAAATCGAATTATATTACAATTAGTAAGAAATCGATTTATATTACGAATTAGTAACAAAGTCCTTCGATTTACGTGACAAATCGAAAGCGATGAATCGTTGAGCGTTTAAGCAGGAAATGTTAAAGCGATATGGTTGAGCGTGTCTCGAAGAGCGAGAACTATTCGATTGAAATACGTAATTGAAAAGCGTATTGAATTAGTTAAGGAATTCAAGGTATATATATCGATATAGAATATCGAAGTTTATCTTAGACTTTGAAAGTCTCGAGAAGCGTGAGCGACGTACTAAAACCTCGCTTTTACGTAAAGGTGTGGGCCAACGCGACGGCCGGACATTGACGAGGAATCGAACCTAGGACTCAAATTAAAGGCGAACCATAGTCCAAAGGGGCTTTTTTCCTAAACAAAATCGAGCTTTCTCGTTTAAATTATTTCCAAATGAATTTATTTATAATGCTTATTCATTGCTGATAAAATGTTTACAATATTACACCGCAAAAATGTTACATTTTGTGTATGGATCCTATCAGGAATGAATGATGTGAATGATGAAATGATATGATGATATGAAATGTTATGAATTTTGTTGGGTCGCGCCCAACCCGCTTATGAAATCGATATCGGATCCTATGCCAAGGCGATGCACAGCTAGGATTAACGTGTACACTGAGCGTGACTGTGTCTTTGTAAGGACACAATTCGGGGCGATCACGGCGTCGTGAGGAGGCCTCACTCGGCGTTTGAACTGATGTTATGATGAAATGAGGATATGGGATACGGATCATACACACTAAGAAAATGCTCGGCGGCGACTTTCTGACGAAAATGTTTTAGTAAGCACAAGGCATTTCAACTAAAACCATGTGTCTTACCATGATATTGGCGATGTAATTCATTTATGAAAAATGTTTTGGCATAAGTCCACCGAGTGCATTACTTGTACTCGACCACGCATGTTTGTTTTAAATGTGCGGTTGAGCTCTGATGATGGTGATGGAGGTGTTGAGGTCCGGTGTCCTTGTTGTTTTGTTAAGATTGGTTTCACCTTGAATGCATATCGTCATATATGTATTCACACACTTTCATTGTAACTCGAACTTATTTATGTTATGTATGATGTTAAGCCTTTGTTGAGGTCCGTCGGACCATTCTTGACCTTTGGGTGCGATGGCTAAACCACCTAGTTTGTTTGATATCACCTTATGTTATATTCAAGCATGTTAGTTTACTTTTGATATGTACCTCTATATTAGCCTTCGTGAACCCCAAATACTATTCCTAGTATTAGTCACCCTCCAGTACGGGTTATCCGGAGTGGGGACGTGACAGGTTTTGTCAAAGGAAGTGGATCATAGCCAATTACAAAGCCTCCTCTCTATTTATAGAAAACCAGCAAGGCTCAAGGCCAAACCTTAGCAGCAGCCATTGGTTCTTGTACAGAAAAATAAAGACAATGAGACAAATCTGAAGAATGAATTTGCAAACTGGCGACTTGTTTTTTTTGCAGGCCTCAACAAATTTTGCAGCAGCTCAACAAACTTGCGTACCTCCTTTTGCATTTAAAAAATAAATAAAAATTTTGGGGCAAAAAAAAAAAAACGTGGCTATTGCATAATGAGTTATCCAATACTTGGAGCTACTAGTTGAATATGTGCTAACTATGGGCTCAAAGTGTTTAAAAATGGAAACAAGATTGGGCTCAAATGAAAAAGGGAGCCATGTTGGGCCATGGGTTCAAATAAAAAAGAAGAAGAAGAAAAAAAAGAAGAAAGAGAGTTCAACAAATAATTGGAGACGTGGGCTTCCAAACAAAAGCCCAATTCAAGTTTGATTAAAAAATGTGGGCTCCCAAACAATAGCTCAATTAAAGTTTAATTGAAGAAATGCAGACTTTCAATTCCAAATGGTCGAATGGATAATTCATAATATGGGCTTCGAACTAAAATTTTACAAGAGCCCAATTTTGAAACCAACTCATGAAGTCCAAATACAAAGTCAATTCAAGTCGAAACTCAAATTCAAATTAAGTTCAATAACTCCTAAATACGAGTATAAACTGTTTACAAATTCAAATCCAGTCGAAGAACTCTAAATACGAGTATAAACTATTTACAAATTCAAATCCAGTTCAAGAACTCCTAAATACGAGTATAAGCTGTTTACAAAGTCGAGATCAAATTCAAAGTCAAGAACTCATAAATACGAGTATAAACTGTTTACAAATTCAAATCAAGTTCAAGAACTCCTAAATACGAGTATAAACTATTTACAAATTCAAATCCAAGTTCAAGAACTCCTAAATAAGAGTATAAACTGTTTACAAAGTCAAGATCAAATTCAAAGTCTAAAACTCATCGACAAGAGTCTAAACTATCAAACTGAATTTCAAGACTCGTCCATTTCCAAGACAACTCGTCCATGAACAAGTCTCGATGGGGCAATTTGTAGACAATTAAAAATTGTTAGCAAATTATATCGCGCCATGTGTAAATCACGAATTAAATAATTAATTATATTTCTATTTTATTAATGGGATTTATTCCAAAATTAAATAGATATATAATTAATATTTAATTTCATCGACAAATAAGAGAATGACATGTGGCAATGACATCGGAGAAGAATAATAACTCAAATTGTGCCAAATGAGCCATAAAAGACCCATAAGCTCAAGCCTAAGCTCAAGCCCATAAGCTCAAGCCCAAACTCAAACCCGTAAGCTCAAGCCCATAAGCTCAAGCCCAAGCTCAAGCTCATAAGCTCAAGCCCACAAAGCCCAAAAGCCCACAAGCTCACATCTATAAATAGGGGTGTTAGGGCTTCATAGAGGAGAGAGAGGGGAATTGAAGTGAAGAAGAGGAAGATTTGAAGAGCTCAAACACTCGAAGAATCCTCGGCGAAGTCTTCAAAAGCTTGAAGTCTTCTTCAACATTCAGCGTTCTTTGTACAAATCACCGTTCTTGCCAAAGTCATCCTCCAACAAGAAGTTTGAAGTCTTCTTCAACATTCAAGGCATTCTTCGTGCAAATCGCCACGTTTTTGCGAAGATCATCGCCCAAATCATTCCAAGAAGCGTTCAATTCGAAATATGGTGAAAACCCTGCGATTGGCGTTCAAACTTGAAGATCTTCAAGCGTTCTTCAACATATCAAATCAAATCCGACGGTTGCTCGAAAACAAGACCAAGGTCCTTCGGATCAACGTCGTCAAATCAAACTTCAAGTTCGAGGAGATCGAGGAACTACATCCTTCCAAACAACTCGAAGAACATCGAGATCGTTCGAAATTCAACTCGAAGAGAAGAATGCGAGGATAGATAGAGATCGAACTCATCTCAAATTCATCAAATCCAAATTTAATTAATTTTTGTATACAATTTTGTATTTATAAAAATTTAAATACAAAAATTTGTGTTACAGTATGTTCTCTTGGTGATGGATACTTAGCACCATCGACTCAGAATAACCAAAGTACTACTAAATTGAAATCGTTAGGATAAATCTACACAATTTAAATTGAAATCAATTGAGGATGAAGAATTGACATGATATCTAGCTAATTAGCCTTAGAAAAATGAGGATTTGGAATTTAAAAGTAGTGGAGAGATTTGTTTTTGTTTCTGTTGTTAGCTAAATATCTTATTCATCCAATATATGATAACAGGTAATGGGAATAAGGATGGTATCTATCCGTTTTTCTCAGAGATTATGGTCCACATGCTGCTACTTGCATGAATCGCTTGGCAAAGTTAAGGTGAAATAATATTAGCATTGTCAAAAAAATTTCAGCTATTTCGTTGTGCATTTATTTACCCTATTGACTCCATTTAGTTGTGAGACAGCTAGTACAGCTCTATGCTTTTATGTTCTTGTGTAGCATAAGATATAAGTTCCGTTTTCATTGAATTTCATCATTTTCAAGGTTACCACCTTGTTGAACACGTGAAATATCTGACTTCATAGAAAATCTATATACGGTTAAATAAGTATTTCAACGATATTGTTAAAAGTGCGACTTTTGGCATATTTGAATAACAAGAGGCTTACGTCGACGAAGTTGGTCGATGAATTTGTAATTTGAAACGCATTACTTAGCAAATTCAGTAGTTGTAGAATCACGTAAAAGAAATCAATCCACCAAAATGTAATTGTTAGTAAAAGCATCATGATCAACCTTAACCAAGTGTTCTGCACAAGTGTCATTCTTATTAGGCATGCTGTCATCTTGTGAATTGATATTGAACCCTCCAATTAGGAACATAAACTTCACTAGAATGCATTTACATAAGACTATAGAACCGTGCGGGTCTACAAAAAATTCTTTAGCTTATTTATTTGTAAAAATCTCGATAATTTAAAACTAGGTTATGATAATTTAAGTCGTTAATGATGGTTTTTGTTTCGATAATATGTTTAGAGGTAACATATTAAATGGTTGAGCTTGTGGTTAGTATCTTCTATAAAGTTGCCACACACAGCAAATGCTACTAGCTAAATTCTTATTCAATCTGATTCAAGTAATCAATAAAATTTCACTTCAATGATGATAGATTATGCGAAATTGATGTAGGCCAGGTGACCTCGGTTTACGGAACATAAGGGAGGCATGTTACATCTTTAATTTTGAGAAGTTAACATGGTGGGTGTCTGTCGAATTGTTCACTATCTTGCTATATTAATTAAGGTGCACTAATATTTTGATTTCCTACTATATTAACCTTAAGGCGCAAAACCATATGTTATCATGTCATTGTGAAATTGTTGATTCTTGGTGTATGGATGAATTACATTTAAATTTGTATTTATGAGGAATATACAAGGTAAAGCACGTCATCGACTTTTCGATTCATGTTTTCTGGTTCTTTTGTGATCTTCGTTGACAACATTGCGGTGCAAAATAATTTGTGTACCGAAGAATGGAGAAATCTTGGTTGCATCAACACAGGATTTTCAAACTTCCTCCTTTCTTATAACAAGAAAAGCCACATTTTATGACCGCTCGAATTTTTCACTCATGTGCTCATATATAGGTGATGCTATGGACCCAATTGATTTACCAACTCCAGCATTAGTTAAGGTGAGTTTACATTGTAATGCCAATGTGCCATGAATTTGCCAAGCATTGCTCTTCTATTCATCCATGTGCTGGTGTTATTTTAGTCTCTTTTTCTATATTTTTGTTGAAACTACGCCCTGCAATCCATCTTCATCTGTGCTGTCTATAACTACGTTATCAAATTGATATTTACATTCTTTATATATCATGATTGTCTGCTGCACTTATCTTCTAACACCTGATACATTTTCGTTTCTGTTTCTCATAAGATCTAGATACCAGAACCTAGAACAAAAGTTATGTGGGGAAAAATAAAGATCTATTCAGGTCTGTAACTATATGGTACCCTTTTTTCCTTAGTCTGAACCTACATAAATGTGATTTTTGGTAGCTTTATAGGTGATTAGTGAGTTGGTAACAAGTAAAGAAATTGCAATAGATGGAGTAAATGCTATGTTTTTTTCCTTATGGGTTAAATGCTTAGGATGTCCTCCACTCCCAGTTACTTGTTAATTGTTATTATTGAAGACTGTTATGCTGTTGGGTGGGAGGAGAGGTTTGATTGTGATACCTCAACACCATGTGCATTGTTGAGTGTAATACCCAATATCTCTATAAATCAAATGTTATTTTATTTTATTAGATTTAATGCTGCTTACAACTTAGAGACCTACTTTGAATCATCATTGATGCATCTACAATTTGTGGATAAAAATCGACTGTCCAGAATAATTTTGTATAGTATTTTCATTCTTTGCATGCGCCAAGACTCTTCTTTACTCCTCTCGAGAAGAGGTTGATGCTAAGGAGCAGTTCATTACGTAGATTAAAAAGTCGCTATGATTACACATTTATCCTTGCTCGTTTTTGTTCCCGTCAAGTTTTGATTTATGTTTGTATCGATTTAGATGTTTTGTCATTGTAGCCAATGGAGCTATGGGTGGTAAACAATTATTCGGTGTGCTATTGCGTCCCCATGCAAAAATGAGTATATTTAAATCTTACCGTAGCGAAAAAGTCTTATGGGAAGTCTAGAGAAACTATGTGTTCAGGGCGGTTTATGTATATTCGTAATAGTGAGCTCATCGTGGCGACTTGGAAAGGACACATTAGGTCAAGATATCATATGTATTTGCAATTTAGCGAGTGTCGGTTTATCTCACTCCTCCATATGGTTGTCTTCTTTACAATCACTTTAGGAAATATGAAATATTTGTCGAGAACTTCATCATTAAATTATGCATTATCTTTGTTTGAGTGCATCGGTTTGCACTATAGGTATTGTAGGCGAGGTTATGGTATAAGTGAAGAAATTGCACGTTTATCATTCTTTTGTTATCTTGAAGATCAGTCTCATTTCATCTTTTTCAGTTTAGTATATTTGATGAAAAACTCTGAACATGGGATCTGTTGAAACAGGGCATTAAAAGAATCCCAAAATCACCACCCTCGACCATTGTTAAAGATTTTGCTTTATGGATATGGGTCTTAATGGGCAGATTGAAAGAAGAGGATCCATGTAGCCAAAACATGCGGGCTAAGCTTTGCTTAATCTAGCTGACTTTAATTGCATTGCAATTTGCATGTTACCTATTTAGATTGAAGTTACAATTTTTCTTCCTTTTAACACTTTAGTGGTTTCTGGTCATCAGTCTGATGGTTATAAGTTAATAATGTGAAGTAAATTATGTTCCTGCTGGCAAGAAATGTCATCTATCCCAATATCATGCTTGCAGTATTTTTGTTTAGAAACTTGTACTTGCTAGATCGAGTCAAAAGGCACACATTGCAACTCCATTCAATGTGTATTCTACAAGGACAATTCTTGGAATACTAAATATTTCAAAATCGAGATATTTAAATATATCCTATGGACAAAATAAAGTTCTATCGTTTGTTAGTTAGATTAGTACTTATGGCGATTATCAAGTATTCAAATTTCTTTTGTATCGATTTGTCGAGTTTGAGATGTTATTATTGTTGTTTTGTCTTTGTAAGTAGGTTGCTAACGAGCATAGAGTATAACAATATTAGACACACTCTCGTATGTTTGGTCGAATGTCATCTTTGAGGAGAGTTCTCTCTGCGAAAATAAAGAGGCATCATCAAACAAAAAAAATAGAGAAAATAAAATGGTTAGCCACGTGAAACTTTAATTGTTATTTGCATAGGAAAATAGTTTCTCCACAGAAAGATCTTTTGTGACTTGAGGAGTTTGATTGTTCATTCTTCTTACTTGTTTTTCCAGTTTAAATCATTTCATAATTCATATACAATGCTATCAATGTTTCTTATGAATTTCTTGGGATGTATGTTCTCTTGGTGATGGATACTTAGCACCATCGACTCAGAATAACAAAAGTACTACTAAATTGAAATCGTTAGGATAAATCTACACAATTGAAATTGAAATCAATTGAGGATGAAGAATTGAAATGATATCTAGCTAATTGGCCTTAGAAAAATGAGGATTTGGAATTTAAAAGTAGTGGAGAGATTTGTTTTTTTTTCTGGTGTTAGCTAAATATCTTATTCATCCAATATATGATAACAGGTAATGAGAATAAGGATGGTATCTACTCCGTTCTTCACAGAGATTACGGTCCACATGCTGCTACTTGTATGAATCGCTTGGCAAAGTTAAGGTGAAATAATATCAGCATTGTTAAAAAAATTTCAGCTATTTCGTTGTGCATTTATTTACCCTATTGACTCCCGTTAGTTGTGAGACAGCCGGTACAGCTCTGTGCTTTTATGTTCTTGTGTAGCATAAGATATAAGTTCCGTTTTCATTGAATTTCATCATTTTCAAGGTTACCACCTTGTTGAACACGTGAAATATACGGCTTCATAGAAAATCTATGTCTGGTTAAATAAGTATTTCAGCACTGATATTGTTAAAAAGTGCAGCTTTTGGCATATTTGAATAACAAGAGGCTTCATCGACGAAGTGGGTCGATGAATTTGTAATTTGAAACGCATTACTTGGCAAATTCAGTAGTTGTAGAATCACGTAAAAGAAATCAATCCACCAAAATGTAATTGTTAGTCAAAGCATCATGATCAACATTAACCATGTGGTCTGCACAAGTGTCATTCTTATAAGGTATGCTGTCATCTTGTGAATTGGTATTGAATCTGATAAACGCGCATTTTACACGTTTATAGTTGATATTTGAAGATATGTTTAGCTCGTTTAATGTGCGTTTATGTATCGATTCTTAATGTTTCATCTATTTCTAGAAGATACTGCTCTTGGGTGTTCCTTTGACTTTTGTAGGTTTATATGTTGATAATCGAAGCAAGGAGCGAAGGCGAGCCAAATTGCAGTCGCCCGAGCTCTAGCGACCGCCTAGCGGTCGCTAGGCTGGCCGCTAGGCAACCCGCGTGAGAACCCAGCGAGACCGCGACCGCGACCTTGTGCCCGCGAGTGAAGCCCAGCGCCGAGAAAGCTTTTGGACGATTTCTCGTGACCGTTTGAGTGCTTGACCGCTAGCTGGTCGCGAGTACCATCTTGCGCAAGGAGAGACCATGGCGAAGAAGAGCTGCGCGGAGATGCCTCGCGGTCGAGCTAGCGACCACGAGCAGCGATCGCGAGACGGCGCGGCAGATGAGAAATTAGGGTTTCCACCCTTTTCTATAAATAGGGGATCAACCCCCTCGCGCCTCCGAAGCCCCAGACACGCCCCAGAACAAGTTATTTCAGTTTTCCTCAGATATTTGTCTTTCTTTCGCTTCCGTTAAGTTATAGATTTAATTCTTGCATTATTCTAGTAAGTTTTTCGCTTTGTTATCGATCGGAACGTTTTGTCCGATCGTTTTCCGTTGTTCTCCGTTATTTCGCTTGGGATTGGATTCAAGACCAACCATTGTTCATCCAACGCTTTATCACGGGTTTTATATATTTATTTTCCGTTTTTATGGTTAAATCATATTTTATTCCATTTATTATGTCCGCTAGATTTCCGTTCTAATCCTAGGGTTTGCTTGATCCGATCCTATATGTTGTGATTTACATTATCGCTATTTACCTTCCGGGCATTGATTCATGATTCTTGGTGCTTATTTATATGTGTTGATTTCGATCAATCTTGATGCATATCTAGTTGTCGGTTAATTACGTAATTGTATTAATTGTCGATCGATCTTGAATGCATGATCTGAATAAACGCTTGAGTCGTAGGCGAGATAGGATATTCGTAGGAAGCATATTCTTAGTGATCCTTTTGGAGTTACTTGTTTTCACCTAGAATGGTAGGGAAAACTCGTAATCTCTTGCCGCAATTATCGTAATTGAAGTTGTTGGTTATATTTGTGATCTTTCATCTTATGCGGATTAAAATGGTTAATAGGAGCAGGATAAACATACGTTGTGGATAGGATTAATGCATCCCTAGGGTTAGTCGTCCTTATCTGTTTTTAACATCCAATCATTTATTGCTTTATTTTATTTTCTGTTTTGTTACCTCTGCTTTGGATTGAAGTCCGAAGCCTTAAAACCTTTCACCTAATTTTCTGTGCTTGAATAATGATGAATTGTCGTTGAGCTAGCTTCTATGTTTTCGTGATACAATCCCTGTGGATACGATACTCGACTTACCTTCTATATACACCTTTACGTGTGAAAAGGGGCGATCAAATTTTGGCGCCGTGGTGGGATTATTAAGATTGCATAGGAATAATTTGTGATTTGGATTTTTTGGTCAAAATATATATTATATTATTTATTTATTGTTACGGTGAATTCTCTCTTTTCTCGGGTAGTTTATCGTCTGACAAGATCTCGGGGACCTCACCGAAATATTACTAGATCCCGAGATCGAAAGCTCTCGAAGGAGAAGAGGACGAGAGAAGAGGCGGGCTGCAATGGCGGCTAATCCACGTAGCAGGGCATTCCTCCCGAGCAAGCTGCACGCATGTTAGCCGATTTCGCGAGATGCGGCGCGGATGGCGAATATGGGACTCCTAGTCCCCGCTCCAAAGAGACCTCTGAATTATATGTACCGACCTCCCAGCAGTTCAAGGAGGCGGATGGGGCCCTGCGTGGATGCAAACAATTTTGAGTTGAAGCCGTACGATCGGTATGGTCCAGGAGAGCAGTTTGGGGAGGAGTCATCAAGACCACCGAATCGCATCTCGAGACCTTTCTCGATATTTGTGACACCATCAATAGAATGGGGTGCCACAAGACACGATCCGGATCGCGCGATGTTCGATTTCTCATTGCTTGACTAGGCGAAAGATTGGTTCAAAGTTTGGACGAGCGGCATTGACACTTGGGAAACTTTGCGAAGTTTCTCTCGAAATATTTTCCGCCGGCGGCGCTTGAAGATCATCGCGAAATCTCCCATTTTACCAAAACCACGACGAATCTCTATTCGAGGCATGGGAGAGATTCAGAGGTCTATTGAGGCGATGCCCACGGCATGGATTCTCCAAGGAGCAGCGGATCACGCGGTTCTAGTGGGTGACGTTTGAACAGGAGCATAGTGGATGCATCGGCGGGGGCTGTTTGTCGAACCGACAAGTAGGCGAGGCGAGCCGCATTTTAGAGATGGCGCAGCAGCTATCAATGGCCCACGGAGAGGGCGCCAATGGTTAAGCGATGTCCGTAGAGGTTGACTCGAGATATGATGAACTAATGAAGCAAATCACCCTCTTGAAGAGTCGGATCGAAGCGGAGGGCGTCAATTTCATCAATCAAAGCAACCGTCACAGGGAATCCGTACAACCCAAAGAATGAAATCACCCAAATTTCTCGTATGCAACCCCAACAACTTCCAACAACCTCCGTGAGGCTTGCCGATTCGTAATGGTGTAATTCAAGAGAAGAAGCCAAGTCTCGAAGACGTGATGCAGCGAGTTGGTTGTAAGCAACCAACAATTGGCAACAAACCGTAATTCGTTTATAAGAAACACCGGGCAGAAGATAAATCATTTGGAGTCCTTTGTGACGGCTATGGGAAGCATATGAAGATGTTGGAAAATCAAATTGGTCAAATAGCCGTACAAGTGAATGCACTACAAAAGGCGGGCCAATTTCCGAGTAATGTCTGGAGGTGAACCCGAAGAATCGGTGCTTCACCATCCGACGAGTGGACAAGCTTACCCGAGCCCTACAGGAAGAAGAGCAAGAAAGCATTCAGGCGAAACTTCGCGATCGAGCTCGCGACCATGAGCCCGATCGCGAAGTCCGAGATTTTTCCACGTAGCCCGTGACCGAGCACGCGCCGCACCCGACCGCGAAATCGGCGAGCATGCTACCGAGACACCGGTAGCGCGCGCCACCAGCCAACAGATGCGCAAGAAGAATTCCAAAGATGAGCGGATGCTTGCGACCTTCCCAAATGATCGCGAGGTCGACCGCGATGCACCTCGAATTGATTCTCGCGTACCTCCTCGGTCCTATTTCCAAGTCGACTAGTCAAGTCGAAATATGACGAGGAGTTTGCGGCGTTCAAAGAGATTTTCAAAAGTTGAAATCAATTTACCTCTCTCCGAAGACTGCGAAACATGCGGGATACATGAAATTTTTAAAGGCGCTTGCAAGCAAGAAGAAATTGGGAAATTTGAAAAATTACCTATCGAAGAATGCGATCAGCCGTCTTGCAGAGGAAGCTCCTTTAAGCGAAGGATCCCGCGGTTTACGTTAGAATGCGAGATCGCCGAGCATACTTTTCAAAATGTGTTGTGCGACTTGGGGCGAGCATCAATCGATGCCTTTGAGCGTTTTCAACCGGTGCACGTAGGAAAGATGAAGCCGGCGAAGATATCGCGATGATGGTGGTCGGTGTGTCACCACATATCTAAAGGTATCGTCGAAGATGTGTAGGTAAAATTCGGGACTTTGTCTTTCCCGCCGATTTTGTGATTTAGATATTCTCAATTGAAACAACAACCGCTAATCTAAGCGGACCTTTTCTAGCAACCGGTGGTGCTTTGATTGATGTCGGGAAGGTAATCTCACATTTCGTGTTAACGATGAGGAGCTCAAGATTTCCATATATGACGCCATCAAGCAACACGGCGGTGAAAAGTGGAAGATTGCTACTCGATCACATTGCTTCTTCGCCGCGCGTGTCACGCGCTTAGAGTACTCGACCGGTCGGCGGGCATCTTTGCAAGGAAAAAGTGGACTCGGCATAAAAGTCCGAATGATTCATTCAAGTTCGATGGAAGCCATCCTTGTGCCAATTGGTGGGCGGTTGTCAATGCAATCGGCAAACCAAAGTTTGGGAAGTCATCGGTTGTCAAATCGCTGATTGATGAGAGGTAACGTCGAGCTAGCGACGATAAATCCAAAGACTCTTGGTTGGGAGGTAACCCAATATTTCGTGCTTTATGTCTTTTGTTTTGTTTTCTTGTTTTCGTTGTTTTCTTGTGTCTGTTTGTTTGTTTTAAGTCCCAATGTATAACATCAATGGTGAGGATTCTATCGATCGCGGAGTAGCGCAACATATGAGGCGATCTCTCCCAATCACTCTCTTACGCAAACATTATTGCCTCCATTGCACTTTGTTGACAATAAGTTTGGGGGGTGGTCGAGTGTGATATGATTGAGAGTCCTTGTTATGTTTTGCGTTGCTTTGTTAAGTTATTATATGTTGGGGCTTTTGTCGGGTCTTTGTCTTTCTTTTTTGTTGTATCTCAATCGATCAACGAGTTAAGTGAAGTTGTTAATCCATGTGGCCAATGACGATGGAAATTTTTTGTGAAATTTAATGATAGTGCACATGACATGTTAGAAAATGACGCATGAATGACGTGAGAGTGCTTAGGCTTGTTGTTTTTCACCATTTGCTTAACCCGTGAGACTTGAGCTTCCTTTGTATAAACATCTTGATCTGATTTCTTTTAATTGTGTGATATCATGCATGTGATTATCTTCTAGAACTTGTCGTTCTTACGTATCGAGGCTAATATGTGTTTGAATTTGGAAAGGATAAAATGCCATCTTTGCTAACCACATATTTACCCAAACACTAACCCGATGATATATACCATTTGTCGCCTTCTTTGAGCCTTTATTAGACTTATTCTTTCGATTAACGGATGATAGGAGGTGAGGATGGATATGGGAATAAAAGGGTTGAAATTTTGATGTAGTTATGGCGAAAAAATTACTTTTAGAAAATACATCCGTGGTGAAGAATAGTACATTTGTTGTGAATGATAAACCCTATAAGCTCTAGAAAAGAAAAGAAAAAAGCAATGATAATTTCACTATGTGTTTTGAGCATAAAGGGTCGTTAATCAAAGTATAGGTACCTTATGAGGATAAAGCGTCGATTTAGCACGTTGGGAAAGAAGAGGAAATGGACAAAGTCCATATGTATTGAAAAGTATAAATGGGAGTGCTTGGAATATTCTTGAGTCACTTAGCCATATTTTATCCTACCTTAACCAATGTGCCTACATTACAACCTATGAAAAGACCTTTTGATCCTTATTTGAACACATTTGACGCGTGGAGATATTAGAAAGCAGCGAGCCTATGGTAAGATGTTGCATTGCATTGATCGTTGAGTGTATACACGTTCTACATTTCTTTATGAGTTGAGTGTATCCTATATTTTACACACATACCGCGTGAGGTTGAATTAAATGAGTTTTTGACCTCGATGGTTGTTTGTGTTGAGTTGGCTAACGTCGTCATGTGCGCTAATGTTTTTGGCGTTAATATGTTTACGAGGCTTATAATGGTTATCCTCTTTCTCGCTCGTTGATCTTTCTTTTGTCTTTACATTACATTTTGTTTGAGGACAAACAATGCTTTAAGTTTGGGGGTTTGATAAGCGCGCATTTTACACGCTTATAGTTGATATTTGAAGATAAGTTTAGCTCGTTTAATGTGCGTTTATGTATCGATTCTTAATGTTTCATCTATTTCTAGAAGATCTTGCTCTTGGGTGTTCCTTTGACGTTTTGTAGGTTTATATGTTGATAATCGAAGCAAGGAACGAAGCGAGCCAAATTGCAGTTCGCCGGTTTCTAGCGACCGATCTAGCGGTCGCTAGGCTGGCCGCTAAAGCAACCAGCGAGAACCCAGCGAGACCGCGACCTCGTGCCCATGGCGAAGCCCGTAGCGAGAAAGCTCTTGGGCGATTTCTGCGACCGTTTGAGTGCTAGCGACCGCTAGCTTTGTCGCGAGTACCATGCGGCGCAAGAAGAGACCGCGGCGAAGAAGAGCGTGCGTGGGAGATGCCTCACGGTCGAGCTAGCGACCGCGAGCAACGTCGCGAGACGGCGCGGCAGATGAGAAGTGGGGTTTCCACCCTTTTCTATAAATAGGGATCAACCCCTCGTGCCTCCGAAGCCCCAGACACGCCCCAGAACAAGTTATTTCAGTTTTCCTCAGATTTTTGTCTTTCTTTCGCTTCCGTTAAGTTCTAGATTTAATTCTTGCATTATTCTAGTTAGTTTTTCGCTTTGTTATCGATCGGAACGTTTTG
This sequence comes from Salvia rosmarinus, assembly GCA_036937905.1. NCBI lineage: Eukaryota > Viridiplantae > Streptophyta > Magnoliopsida > Lamiales > Lamiaceae > Salvia > Salvia rosmarinus. Next base: position 129,821 of record JAODLM010000171.1, read on the forward strand.
TCTGATCGTTTTCCGTTGTTCTCCGTTCTTTCGCTTGGGATTGGATTCAGGACCAACCATTGTTCATCCAACGCTTTATTACGGGTTTTATATATTTATTTTCCGTTTTTATGGTTAAATCATATTTTATTCCGTTTATTATGTCTGGCTAGATTTCCGTTCTAATCCTAGGGTTTGCATGATCCGATCCTATATGTTGTGATTTCTGTTATCGCTATTTACCTTCCAGGCATTGATTCATGATTCTTGGTGCTTATTTATATGTGTTGATTTCTGATCAATCTTGATGCATATCTAGTTGTCGGTTAATTACGTAATTGTATTAATTGTCGATCGATCTTGAATGCATGATACGAATAAACGCTTGAGTCGTGGTGAGATAGGATATTCGTAGGAAGCATATTCTTAGTGATCCTTTTGGGTTACTTGTTTTCACCTAGAATGGTAGGAAAACTTCGTAATCTCTTGCCGCAATTATCGTAATTGAAGTTGTTGGTTATATTTGTGATCTTCCATCTTATACGAATTAAAATGGTTAATAGGAGCAGGATAAACATCGTTGTGGATAGGATTAATGCATCCACAGGGTTAGTCGTCCTTATCATTTTTAACATCCGAGTGTTTATTGCTTTATTTTATTTTATGTTTTGTTACCTCTGCTTTGGATTGAAGTCCAAGCCTTAAAACCTTTCACCCAATTTTCTGTGCTCGAATAATGATGAATTGTCGTTGAGCTAGCTTCTATGTTTTCGTGATACAATCCCTGTGGATACGATACTCGACTTACCTTCTATATACATCTTTTATGTGTGAAAAGGGAGGCGATCGAACCTCCAATTATGAACATAAACTTCACTAATGCATTTACATTAGACTATAGAACCGTCTTGGTCTACAAAAATTCTTTAACTTATTTATTTGTAAAATCTCGATAATTTAAAACTAGGTTATGATAATTTAAGTCGTTAATTAGGGTTTTTGTTTCGATAATATGAATAGTAATTTATCTAAGCTCAATTTCGATTATCTATAATGCGAGAAATTTTATATTATATCTTTAAGCAATTAGTAAAGAAGAAATATATATATATATATATATATATTATTCCTTTGAGAGCGATTTTCAACGACGATTAATTTTCGATAATTAATCTTACATTATTTTCTAAGTGATGAAGCTTAGAATTTATGTAATACCCGTAATTTTATTAGTGGTAATAATCGATTTGATTCTATGAAATAGAAAATTGTGTCTTAGCGATAATCGATTACTCACATTAAGTGAATGCACTCGTTAATATTAATCGAGAATCGATGTTATTTTGTTTTAATGCAAGTTAAGCGTCGAGTTAATAATTGAGGTTTTCATTCAAATTGAAAACCGATGGCGATAACTTGAATTAAAGCGACTAAGCGAAACCTAAGCGAACACCATATTTTACCGCGATTACTTTCTAAGTCAAATCAAAACTTTTCTAAAATTCCTCCTCTTTTACCTAACACTTACAATCAATCACCTCAACCACCTTACACTCCTACTCACGGGGTGTACTAAATGAAAGATTTTTGCAACATATTCGGACACATATTATATCCCATTCATCGAAACCTCGTTCGATTCCTCAAAATGGATCGAACACCAAAGAAGAGCAAAGAGGAGCTTTTGATCAAGGACTCGTATTCCTCGTCTCAACAACTTGAAGATCTCTCTTGTACTGAGGTTACGCATCAACTCGACTTATGTTTCATTTCAATTCTTTCACCTTGATCTTATAAACATGGCGATCGATTTAAATCTGATAAGAATGCTATGCTCTACAATAGAAAAACCACACAAATACACATTCAACTTACTACCATCATCAAGTGTGTAAACTAAGATATATGCATATACTTTCATATGCTCTACGGCACGACACATAAGAGCCTTTCACACTAATCCAGATCAAGCCCTAGACATAGTTGGCGGTTGGACTCAAAACTCACGTAACAAGACTTCACAATTACATGTACCAAACTGTAGAATTTATAGAACTAGGTATGTTACTATGACATGAGTGTTGATCTATCGAGAGGCTGAGACGAGCGATGGCCTTAGGCTGTTGAGTTGTTGGGGATGGCGGCGTAGGCGCAGACGCACGACAGAAGCTACGTGCACGATGGAGGCCCAAGGCTGTTCGTCGGCAGAAAAAGAGACGTGAGGTTGATGAGGTCGCTTGAGGAATACAGCTGTAACAGCCCGCCAACCCTAAGTACGGATTAGACGGGACTGTTACTGTTGAAACGGGGATTAAAGGACTTAATGATAAATGAACATGAAACAGTAATGGAAGCAACGACCAATCTCATAATACTTCAAAAGATTAGAGGTAACCACATATCGTTTTACATACAAACTAGACGAACAGATCTTTGACAAAAGAGTTCGACCGATCTGAAGGTAATATGCATCAATAATCAAAATATAACTAAGTGTTTCAAACAAGAAAGCATGTGAATGCATATATGACGATATGCATTCAAGGTTAAACCATATCAGCGACAAAAACTCTGACTGCTCAACACTTTGTCATCCATTGTCAGCTCAACTTGCACATTTAAAAACAAACATGCAGGGCTAAGTACAAGAATGAACTTAGTGAACTCATGCGAAAATACTTTCATTAAATTACATGCGCGATTAGTATAACACGAGGATTTTAGTTGAAATAACTCGTGAATACCAAAACTGCTTTATCATTTCTCAAAAGATCGCTGGCGGGCATTTTCTACATGTATGATCCGTATCATTTCACATAATCTGCTTCATAATCGATCTCACGCCGTGAAGTAGGCCTCATACAAAACGTCGTGACCGGCGAAGATGTTGCTAACGGCTCACGATCGCATAACCGAGAATTACGCATCACTAGGACCCGTGGCCGTCAAGGTATTGCTAACGGCTCGCGATCACACACCGTGTACACTTTAACCCTAGCCAGGAATTCTACATCTGACTAGGATCCGATATCGATTTTCTGATAAAGTTGGGAGCTACCCAACAACTGATTCACTTTCATAGTTGGCTCGCCCAACCACATGATAGGATACATACAATAAAACATAAATACTTTGGGCATGTAATTGAGTAACAGTTCATAATCATTTCTTAACTGAAAGCTTTGTAAATAAATACTTTTTGAAGAAAGCATCGTAAATAAAAGAGTTTTCGAGTAAAGCCCACCTCGTATATGTAGGTCTCTCTCTATAGTCTCTTTCTATGTCTCTGCTCAAGGTTACGTCCCACCTTAACGTAAGAATTATTTTAGTACATTGGTCACGTTTCGATAGAGACGTACATCGTCTATAACGTTCTATGCATCAAATAAGGCTAACGTCGAACTTATTTTGACGTTTCCTAATTAAAATGATGTCGATTATGAAATTACTCAACATAATAGAGATATTCCATCTCTTTAGCACATAATGTACATTTTAATGTACTTACGTAACGTAAGTTACATTGTTACTAAACGTACTACGTCACATAGATCACGTATTATTGAATTTCGTGCGATTTGACCTTGGTCAACGTTTTTGGTCAACGATTTTGACTTGGTCAACATTTAGTCAATAATTTTGACTAAAGTCAACAATTTTGACTAAAGTCAACATTTTGAATTTTTAATTTCATATATGCAATTTTGTTATTTTATGTACAATTTTTGTTCTAAAAATTCCCATAAAATCATACTATGTTTAAAACATTATTTTAGGACATATTATGCAATTATACATGATAAAATAAATTTATAACATTAATACACATAACCTATGGTTTTCGGCCATGCTTAATTTAATTAGCTAGACTTGTGCAAAAATTCTTATAAATTCACATGTCACATTATTTTATTAGAGGATCAATAATATGTAATTACTTAGGTCAAAGAAAATTTATACACCTTAGTATTATAATACATGGTTTTCGAAAACCTTAATTAAACTAAGCAAATATTTTCTAAAAATTCTCATAAATTCACATAACACATAATCATCTATAAGCATCTTTACTATAACATAATTTTTATTTATTAAGAACTATTGATTAAATCTTCTAGGTCGTTTTGAAAATTTGGACTTAGGTCCAAATAATTTTAACAATTCCAATAAATTAATACAACACTATATTATGAATCTACACTATCAATACGCTATGATAACACTTAAACATGGATTATATCATAACATGTTATCATGTTCTAAAATTTTCGAAATTCATAGACTTAGGTACCAAAGTTTTCCAAAAATTCTACATAAAATCATACAAGTATAATTAATACCCTAGATCATGATTTCATGCTCAAATCAACAATTAAAAATCATAATCATCAACATATCACACCCTCAAGTTTTCGACCCCACTCCGGATACCACTTCTGTCACGACCCCACTCCGGATCAACCCGGACTGGAGGGCGACTAATACTAGGAGTAGTATTTTAGGGGTTACATGACTAAAATAGAGATGCATAACAAAGATAAACTAGCATGCTTGAACATAATAGAAGGTAATGTCATAACGGTTTGAAAAAGTTTAGGCCGTCGGACCCCAAAACTTGGCCTGATCCGATGGACCTCAATAGTTTATAAACATAAAGCATAAATAAAGGAGTTGAGTGTAGCGGCGAAAAGTGTGTGAATACATATATGACGATATGCATTGAGGTATAAACCTCAAATTGAAGATAAATCGGTCGAGGACCTTTGGACTCCTCAACACATTCCCCATCATCACCATCGAGACTCAACTGCACATTTAAAACAAACATGCGGGCTAAGTACAAGAAATTGCACTCGGTGGACTTATGCGAAAACATTTGATAACATTTGAATTCTGTTGCCAATATCGAGTAAGTCGCGAGGGTTTTAGTTAGAAATGCCTTGTCTTACCAAATCATTCGGTTAAGAAACATAGCTTGGCGAGCATTTTCTTGGTGTGTATGGTCCGTATCTCATAGTAACAATTCATAACATATTTAAAATTAAGCGTCGAGAGGAGGCCTCCCATCTACGGCCGGGACCGCCTTAATCCGTCTGACTACGATCGCTCTCTGAAGCATATGTTAACACGGTATAGTTCCAACCTTCACGCCAATCTAGCGGGCATTTATCATCCGAAGCACGGGACCCGACATTTAAAGGTTGGCGCGACCTAAATGACATAACTTGTCATAATAAAGTTCAACCATCTCCACACCCTACAGGCGGACGGATAGGATCCATACACAAAACAAAATATTTTGGCGGTGTAATGCGGTAAAACATTTGTTAACGATTGTAGGATAAGTCTTTGTAAATAAACTCATTTGGAATAACGGTAAAGTCACATTTAGTGGGGTGAAAAGGCCCACATTTTAAAGATAAAGCCACTTTGGACTATGGTTCGTTGTAAAAGTCGAGTTTCGATCGTTCGTCAAAATCCGATCGCGTTTGCGTCCACGCTTCTGGCGAGGAGGCTTTAGTGCGTCGCTCAGTCTCTCGAGACTTTCAAAGCTAAGATAAACTTGATATTTCATATCGATGTGGTGAATTCATTAGTGAATTTAATCGTCTCTAACACGTATCTGATTGAATTGTTCTGGATTCATAGAGATCGTTCGGCGATATAAATGCGTTTTTCGATATATGGTTTCAATTGTGAAATCTTTTCTTACTAATGAGGTGTCATACTCAATTAGTATATCTTACGCGTGTTAGGCGTGTTAAATCGATCGTAAACGTCGTTTGACTTAAAAAGTCGATGAAGTCGACATTGGTCGACAAAGTCGACAATTTTGACTTTCGAATAGTAACTTCTTACTATTTCGTTTTATAAATCGAATTTGATCGATTTGGAAGCGTAAAGTCCTAATTCTCGATTTATCATGTAAATCGAGGACTTATAAATAATTTCGCATTTAATAAACCTTTTTATAAATAGAGCAGCGTATTTTCGGTTTAAAAGCGTTATAAAGTGAGCGTTTGTCTCAAACATAGCAATCTATGTTTATAAAATTTTGTAAAATTTAATTATGTCCAGAATATTAATTAAACATATATTTTATTAATAAACTGATTTAAAAGGATTTAAAATCCTTATTAATTATCGAAAACTTCGATAATTAATTTAAAAATGTCAAATGACTTTTGAAAATTTTCTAAATTAATATAGTGCATTATTATACACTATGGTCCAGAATATGAATTTATAAAATTCATATGATATTGTTTGCTATTTATTAATATATATACATATATATACTTACGGTAATTTCAATAATTAGGGAATAATTACCCAAAAATTCCCAAAATTGAAATATACATAGTATAATATCCCAACATCAATATACATCACCAATATAACCTATAGTTCACCATAACCATTCATTTAATAATATATAGCAATATTCACGGTAATTACTTGATAATTACCAAATAATTAGCAAACAATTTCTAAAAATTCCAAATAAATTCTAATATCATTAAACATTATACTATAACATTGTAACATCATAACATCAACCAAAAACATTTGAATCATCACCATATGGAGCTCAATAGCTCTCGGCTTTTTGATTCAAATGTTATTTGATTTTCAAAATTCCAACAATTATATACTATGTTTATACACTATAGTATAGTAATAAAACATCATAATATTTATCAAAACTAATTAAATCATCACCTTCAAGAGCTCAAAGCTCACGGCTTATTTGATTTAAATTAGTATTTGATTTCCAAAAATTCTAATAAATTCACACAATACATAAACAATATACTAAAGAATTAATACACCATTGCATGTTCAAAAAATAAAATCATACACTAACCTATATAACTAAAATGCTCACGGTATTTTCAAGAATTATAGCATATGGTTTTCAAAAATTCTAATTAAATCATAGAACATATAATCAAGGTTCTAAAGCATTAATACAACATTACAAGCTTGAAATAAAAATTATACATCAAGGTACATACATAAATGGCTCACGGTATTATCAATAAAATACCTAGGGTTTTCTAATTTTTTTTTAAATGAATACCATAGTCTTAAATCATATCATAGAGCAATAATACATCATTAAAATACTTAGAACATGCTCGATCATTATACATATTTTTGTACCCTTTCGAAAATTATTTCAAACACCTACTATGGTTCGAAAATCATGCATAGGCTAGATACATCCATACATTTCATATATAACAACCTATGTTCATTTACACATGTATACTCACATCTTTGTAAATAAAAATCATCAAGAACATAGATATAACCATAGCTCATGCTCAAGACTATTTAAACACATATGTATACATATATATATAAAACTCGAACACAACTCATACATACATTCAAGTTCGAAAATTTCAGAATAAAGGAGATGAAAAATCGAAGCTATTGGTCCTTGGTTTACCTTTGAAAATGGAATAGAATGACAAGCACAATGTGGATATTCAAACTTGGTGAAGAATGAAGAAGAAGGAAGAAGAAAAATCTGAAGTTAGAGAGGTATGGCTCTCGGTTTTTGGGGGTAGAAAATGGAGAGGAATGAGAGTGTTTTGTGAGTTTGAAATGTTTGGAGTGAATGAGAGTGAAAAGAAATGAAGGCTCTCTCCTATATCTCTCTCTCTCGGCGCCCCTCTCTCTCTTTCTCACAATAATGCAGCCCTTGGGAAGGGAAAGATGATGATTAAGGAGTGTTAAAGATGCTCTCCATGCATTGGGCAATTTAGAAAGGGAAATCATTGTGTAATGGGGAAGGGTGAAGCATAGCCGGCGCATGGGGGGGGTCTAGGGGCTGTTTTAATTTTATTTTTACACCTAATATATTGTATTAATCATATAATAGGTAATATATATATAATACATGTCATAAAATAATTAAATCATCACATAACACAAAAATTTGAATTACCGATTGCAAAATTGGAAAAATAGGATTAAAAATATAAATTACACCTATAATTGATACTCATGTAGTTTTCGATCATATATATCATAATATATGATTTAGATATTAAATAATAGCATAGGATAAAATTATAGCACATTCCAAGCACATAAAACCCTAATTTCGAATTTAAGGCTTCGAAATTTATAAAAACTGAAACCATCGAATTCCATGGTTAAAAATCTGATTTAATGCTTAATAATATCCATATATATCATATAATATAGTTTAGATACCATATGATAATTTAATGGTATCATTTCATATGATAAAACCCTAATTTACAAGTTTAGGGTTTTCGAAAATTAATATACGAAATTATCGAGTTTAAATGCTAAAATTCGATTTTAATAATTATTAATACTGTAATTATATAAAATAATAATGGGAAATTAATTATTATAATTTCCGAGCATTAAACTCATTTTCAAAACGTCTCAGAGCGTTGGCGTTAACGTCTCAAAGCGTTCCAAATCGACTCATCTCAAAATGGTGCGATAAGTTCACACTTACTAAATAATTATATTCCATTTAATAAAGTAATTAAGATGGAAATTAATTCCAAGCTTCACTTTTCGAGAAAATTTCATGAAATCTTGACGTTCGATCCGCGTTTGACGTTAAAATATATTGACGAATCATTTCGTAATATTTCAACCCTTTAATTCACAATCCTTAGTAAATTATGAAAAGGAATTCGTTATAACGATATCGTATCGAAATCACAATATTCGATGTCGTAAAATAATATACGGCAAAACCCTGATTACGGGTTCAGAATACCGTAATCGTATGTTCGTTTCCTTGGAATATTACATTTGTGCATCCCAAAACCTTTTTATAAAGCTTGCCATAGTTAATATATGTGTAAGAGATATTTAGGTGTGACATAATCAATCTTTGACTAAAATTTCATTCATTTGTGTCTTGTTTAGTTGTGAGAGCAGAGATAGTTGTGAGTGTGTGTCTTCATTTGTTTATTTTGCTAAGTGTATATAATGTCTTAGCACAAACACAACTCATTTCTTCCTCTTTCCTTCTTCTAGTGAACCTCCAAAGAAAACCAAACCCTTTTCTTCCTTTTATCTTGAAATAGCTTGAGCTCTTTTATCCTGCAACCGATCGACTCAGATAATGAGGTTAGATATCGAACAAGCTTGATAAAACCTATCTTTTCAATAATCCTACGGTTTAAATTATTATTTTTAGCATGTATTTTTATGTAATAAATCATGCTAGCATATTATAAGCTTAGAAATTATGTTACATATGTTAATATGTGCATAGATTATTTATTTACTAAACAGCAATTTATTTAAATTATTCTAGTAATGCTCGATTTTTGCTAGGTATGTTTTAAGGATGGATTATTAATCTATAGTGTTGTAGGAATGCATGGTATCAATTTGAGAATTTTGGAAATCATCTTGTTGGATTTCCAAAGCTATGAAAATGAACAAACGCTGAACTATGGTGCATAATTTTATATGCTTGATATAATAGCATATTATTGATCTAGGGTATTGATTAGGTGTTGTAGGAATTTATTAGAATTTTTGGACATATATAGATAAATATTTTCAAAAGTTCCGAGACCTATAGCTATAGGAATTATGGTTTGTAATGTGTTATTACATGATATTATGATGTATTAGTGCTATATGATAGCATATAAGCATAGTGTAATTTTATAGGATTTTATAAAAATTATTTGGTTTGAAATACCAAAGTAGCCGTGAGCTACCTATGATGATTCTATGATGTTTTGTTTGATTTTATTGAACCTTAGGTTATAATTATGATATATATTAATATTGGAGGCTTGTGTATAATAATTAGAATTTTTGGAAATTTATTGGATTTATTTGTAATATAGCCGTGAGCTATATTGTGGAAATAAGGAATTTTAATTCCTTTTTAATCAAGAATAATAATTTATTATATGTCTAAAAATTATATTAGACATAAATGAAATTTTGAGAATTATTAAACATAGAATATTATGTTTAAGACGAAACGTTATATTAAATAACGTTAAAAGCATAAAATAATGCTTAAAGTATTAAAGATTAATATTGAAAGAAAATATTAATCAGTTATCGATTTGCGTGAAAATCGAGAATTGAAAAAAAATCGATTATAAAGCGATTTATATTTAATTTATTCATTAAAATGAGATTTATTTAAGATTTATAAAGAAAAGTCAAAATGGTTGACTTTGAAATTGACATCTGAAATCGTTCGTTAAATACGCTAATCGTGAAAGCGTATTACTTTTATCTGAATATCTCAATTGTGAGAAAAGATTTGAATTGAAATCATTTTATTGAATATCGTTATTATCGTTAATTATTTAACCTAAAAGGTTAAAATGAGGCCGTAGATCATATTACGTCTCTCGAAATCGAAATTATTTTATTGAAATACGCGTTGAAGCGACGTATTAAGATTATGAAAACTTGAATTATTATATTATTTATCAAAGTTGAATGAACTTTGAAAATCTCGGCGTGCTGACGTGCTAAGCGTAAATTTTGCGTAAAGGTGGGATGTGAAGGCTCGCACGCAACCGGAGGAGAACACGCGTGTCGAAATTTGAAGTTAGTAAAGGTGGGCTTTACTATATTCAAGCCGTAGAATTTACCAAATGATTTATTTATGATGCTTTATTGCAAGCAAATATTTATGAGCGATTTATTTAATTACACCTTGAAATGTTTATGTTTTATGTATGTATCGATCCATGATTGTTGATGCATAATGTTGAGTAACTCCCACTTTATGACATCTTGAATTATATTCTTGGAAGTACCCCAAGGATGATGGAGAATTCGTATCTGTCTTGAGATGGCTAGATTTTGTGCACCGATTATTTTGTATTTGTGTGTCGAAGGGTGCTCGGCGGTCACGGCGTCTGTGAGAGGCCTCACTCCAGTAGGAGGTGTTGTGAATGATTATTGTGGTGGATATGGATCATACATACATGGAAAATGTCTGGCCAGACGAATCTTTATGGAAAATGAAAGAAATTATTTAGTAAGCACGAGTATTTCAAATTAAAACCTCGTGTGTTACTGAGATGGGGCAGAGTAATTTAAACTTGATAAATTATTTTGGCATGAGCCACTGAGTGCAATCTTGTACTCAGCCCTGCATATTTGTTTTTAAATGTGCAGGTTGAGCAGATGATGGATGGAGATGTGTCGAGGCGGTGGAACCCTTTTGAATCGATATACATTAGAAACTTGAATACACATCGTCATATGTGTATTCACGTTCTTCCGCTGCAATTGAATTAATTTATTTTATGATGTTGTTAGTTAAATCGTCCGAACATATGAGTTCTTGTATATATATTGGTTAAAGCTTTCTTGATTATTATTCCAAGTATTAGCCCTACTAAATCGTACTTAGGATTTAGGGGCATTAACATAATGTCTCTATTTGAAGTCCGATCTGACGAAATTTTGAAGCGACTATTGCTTCAGCGAAATAATCTAGAAACGATGTACGAGTTGGGATATAGAATGTTAAGAGAAGTGTACATGAGTTTGTAGATGTTTACGGGGTTGTGCATTAAGGTGTTTAGTTCCTTGAGAATGATATGGATTGAGGAGGCAGTGCAGAAGCGAGATAATGGAAAAAGGTTGAGAATGAAAAGTTTGAATTCGAGAAGGTTATCATTAGGAAGCGAGTTATGATATCAAAGTTTAAACTCTAGCAATTGATAAGTAGGTTATCCCAAAATGAGCGTGACCATTCAAAACGCATGATCCTTTTGGCGATGAACATAGAAAGATGAACTATGAAGATTTTATGAGAACAAAAGATAGAAATTAGAACAAAGAGCAAAGATGGAAATAGAAAGAATCTAATGATGATATAAAGATGGTGAGTATCGTTATCGATAGTAAGATGAATATATTCTTGCCGCTTTGAATGTTTACATACAACGGAACCCCATATTGATTATGACTTTTTCGTAAAAATCAAAATAAAGAAATGATCAAAGAATTAGTTGAGACTAGTATCATGGTTTACACAGAATGAAAAACTACGGGTTGGTAGAAAGTCGAAATGTTAAAAGGAAGGATTAAGTTTTCGATGGTATGAGTAGAGTTTGAGAGGTATGTATGTTGATAACCACTTACGATTAATAATTACCTATTCGAGTTACATGGGTTTGAATTTTATTCATCAACAAATTACGTCATAGAATTAAACTCATGACTAGTTTGATTGAAAATCACTTGACTTTCTAACTCCTTCGAAAGAAGTTACAAACCGAAAATTTTAAGTAAAAGTGTCCTTTTGAAACCAAGCCCTCATGTGGTGAGAAGTATTTGTGACGGGCACGATCAACCCATATGACCAAAGAATCTCGGTGAGTCGTCATTACGGTCTTGAACCTATTTCCCAATTTATTCGTTCGAGAACATATTGGTTCAAACTTAAAAGATTGTCGTCTTGGATTGAGAACTCATACCTCTTGTAAGTTATCATGATAAGTTTTCTCCAATCCTTGAAACTAAAAAGCACGAAATAGATTAACTTATCTTGTCACCTAAGTAGGGTGATAATATTATCAAAATAGGAATCTCAAGGCTACTTGATTACAAGGTCGTATGTTGAATATTTAAGACTTAGCATGAAATGACGTATGAAGGCATAAGAATACTCTTAAAAAGGATACTACGTTAACTTTTGGTTGCTTAAACATAGAACTATCATCTTTGAAAGTAATAGATTTAACGTGAACGATTCATTAGAAATCACGAGTCATAAGATATTACGAAGTATGGAAAACGAGAATGTCGGATCTAAGGACTTGGAGGAAAGAGATAAGTCGATGCGATGATAAGTGAATATAAAGCGATAACGTTGGAAAAAGCGATCACGTGATGTGAGTAAGAATCAAAAGCATGCGAGCTATACAAATTTCGAGGGCGAAATTTCTTTAAGAGGTAGAATGTAATACCCAGAATTTACGGGCTTAAAAATTTCAAAAATAAAGAAGGAGCGATGCGATAGAAGCAGTAAGAAAGTAAGCGTCGGTGTCGTCGATTTTAAAATAAATTGAAATTTCCTTAAAAATTTCAAGCGAGATAATTTTAGTAATAAATATATAGGTTTTAAACATATATGGGATATTATTTAGCTAAGTATTACACTAAGAAGGAAAAAAAATATTTTCCTTATTATTTGGATGATTCTCGAAAATTAGGAAAAATATGGATTAATTTATGAATTAATTTGTGATCACATGATTTTATTATATGAGTTGTCATGTTTATCTTGTATTATATGATAAGATAATTATCTTGTACATTTTGGCATGATTTTCGAAAATGGGTGTAAAATGATAAGGATTGAAAATGACCTTTTAAGATAAGATATCTTATGATAATAAGATAAGGTTATGACTATGTTATGACTAAGCTTAGGATAATGTTTATCTCATTAAAATGTGTAGCAAAGTGATAAACATCATAAGAGATAATATTATGTTTCTAGAAGTTATAATTTTCGAAAAATAATAAGATTTTATGTGATAATTATAGTTAATAATTTAATTAATTATTTAAGCATTAGTATTAGATAAATATCATGAAAACTAGATCAATCTTATCATCTAGAAGCTATATAAAATTCGAAATTTATGAATTAAGGTAAGATATGAATTTTGGAAAATTAATTCTTAAAGAAACCCTAATTTTCGAAAAATAAGGAAAATTGCTTGGAAATATTCTAAAAATTTATTTTATGATATAAGATCATTATATTTAATTCATCATGAAAATAATATTGGTTATAAAAAGAATAATAGCTTGATAATTTATCCCTAATTTTGAAATATTTGCCGATAACTTTACTATAGTACATAGAAATGAACTTAATTAATTTTTCTATGATATAATTTATTATCTAAGACCTATATTGTGTCACATATCTATTAATTGAAGAAAAATAAAATATGTAGCATGAATTATACATAAGGGGCGAAAATTTTAATAATTGCATGGGATATTATAGATAAATAACATACTTTAATTAAATGCAAGGCTATGATTATTATGATAAGGATATGAGTTGTAAAGTAGAGATGGTTAGCAATTAAAACAAGTAACCTATTGTGTTGTCTCCCTAATGGCGAAAATTTCCACAAATATATTATAAAATTTGTAATTTAATTATTTTAGGACAAGTGTGATCTGAAGTTGTATAAATGATTGATGTACTATTAAAGATAAGATATGATAAGGATTTAGATAAGATTTGATAAGGATAAAGATAAGATTTTGTACAAGTGTACATTAGATATTTTAAAATGTAATAATTAAGATCATCTCATAAATCCTATAAATAGGAGATCACCCTCCCATAAGCTCATAACCAAAATAGGGAAGAAATACGAGAGAAAATAGAGAAAAAAAATAAGAGAGTGTTCTTGAAGTGCTCTTGATCATAGAAAGAATCGTCATGACGTCGATCGAATCGATCGAGAGGTTAGAAACCTTACAAGCTTATATATCGTTAGAAATTATGTTATAAGCTTAAGTTATATGTGTGATTTTGAAAAATATGAAACTTGTGCCAATATGTTTAGAAATTGTATTTATATGATGTTATTGAGCATGTAGTATAATTATATCACAAAATCAAGCATGATATTAAATTTTATATATGGACCAAAATTTAAAGGTGTGATATGTTGATAATTATGATTTTAATTATTGATTTAAGCATGAAATCATAATCTAGGGTATTAATTATGCTTATATGAATTTATGTAGAATTTTTGGAAAAATTTGGTACCTAAGTCTATAAATTTCGAAAATTAAAGAACATGATATTAGGTTATGATATAATCCATGTTTGAGTGTTATCATAACATATTGGAAGTGTAGAATCATAATATAGTGTTGTAGAATTTATCAGTTTGTTAAAATTTATTGGACCTAAGTCGAATTTTCAAAAGTGACTTAGGAAGATTAAATTCAATAGTTCACAATAAATAAAAATTATGTTATAATAAGGATGCTTATAGACAAGTATGTGTTATGTGATTTTATTGGAATTTTTGGAAATTGTTTGCTTAGTTTAATTAGGGTTTCGAAAACTATGGGTTATATGTATTAATGTTATAAATTTATTTTATAAGATATAATTGCATAATATGATCCAAAATGATGTTTTAAACATATTATGATTTTATGGAAATTTTAGAACAAAATTGCACATAAAATGATAGAATTACATAAATAGTATTAAAAGTCAAAATGTTGACTTTGGTGAAAATGTTGACTAATGGTTGACCAAGTCAAAATCATTGACAAAAACGTGGACCAAGGTCGAAAGGCACGAAATTGATATCTGAGATCTATGTGACGTAAGATTATGAAAGGCGAAGCAATATATATGGAAATTGGTTCGTATATGTGAATATATTAAGTGCGTATAGTTGTTTATGTGAAAGATCGAGAATAACAGGATATGATTGAGAATCGATAGAAAAATGGCATACATGTGTAAAATAGTAGTTGTGCTTAAGAATACGTGAAATGGCGTTGAGAAAAGTTAATTTAAAGTATAGCAATCACAGTATGTTGATACGATAGTTAAGTAATAACGTTAGTGATAAAGTTGATATTAATACGATCGTTGGTTCGGATCGATGATTCTTGTGAAGCATAATGATATGCTAAAAACTCATTTCTTACGTTGATAAAGTCGACTCGAAGGAGAGCGAAACCGAGAATAGAAACTAGTGACTTAAGAAACGCTTAAGTCCTCGAGGTGAGCTTTCTTACAAAACCTTTTATGAGCTTTCTTGGAAAATGAATTTTACAAAAGTTCTTGTCTTGTTTTTACGCAAAGTTTTGAGATACGATATTATCGCGCCGAAAATGTTTTATGTTTTGTATATGTCCATTCGGGTTGCAGGGGCAGGAAGTTCTGGTCGGATCTGGTGGAGGTGTAGTAGAAATTCCACTAGGGTTGTGTACGTGTTGGGCCTCTACGAACCATTGGGCGGTCATGCTCTGAACATTGGGCGGTTAGTTGCGTCCGGTGTAGGGAGGCCTCCTCCGGCGCGTTTATCCATAGCCGACTTGGAATATACGTTGTGGTTGTTGTGATGTGAAAATGCTCGGTAGGCGATGATTTTGAGAAATGAGAAAATGTATTTTGTAAAACAAGGCCTTTTCAAATAAAACCCCTTGTGTCTTCTGCGTGATGAGGCGATCTGATATTTAAGTAAAGTAAAATGTTTTCGGCAATGTGTCCCTTGAGTGCATCTTTGTACTCGACCGCATGTTGTTTTAAATATGCGGGTTGAGCGGTGATGGAGCAGGCGGGAGTTGGCGGAACATTTTGTTAAAGACATATGATGTATTTTTGGTTCGCGCGAGAATCGTCTTCACATGCATGTCTCACACGTATTTCATTGTCAAACTCTTGAGACTCTGTTATCTTTTGTTACTATGTTAAAACGCATAAAGGTTCTTGTTTGTTGACACTTGAAACCTTTATATATATATATATATATATAGCGACTATTTTGCTCCATCATGATTCTCGTTCTATTGAAACATCTATATTTCTTCGTTGATGAAATAAGTTGAAAACCTTATTCTTTTCATATTCACTTAACCCGAACCCGAGTCGCGGTCCGGTAAGGTTTAGCCAGACCGGGCTGTGACAAAATCAATCCACCAAAATGTAATTGTTAGTAAAAGTATCATGATCAACATTAACCAAGTGGTCTGCACAAGTGTCATTATTATTAGGCATGATGTCATCTTGTGAATTGATATTGAACCGTGCGGGTCTACAAAAAAAATCTTTATTCAATCATAAGACTATAGAACCGTGCGGGTCTATAAAAAAAATCTTTAACTTGTTTATTTGTAAAAATCTCGATAATTTAAAACTAGGTTACGATAATTTAAGTCGTTAATGAGGGTTTTTTGTTTCGATAATAAGTTTAGAGGTAACATATTAAATGGTTGAGCTTGTGGTTAGTATCTTCTGTAATGTTGCCACACACAGCAAATACTACTAGCTAAATTCTTATTGATCATAATCAAGTAATCAATAAAATTTCACTTCGATGATGATAGATTATGCGAAATTGATGTAGGCGAAGATGACCTCGGTTTACGGAACATAAGGGAGACATGTTACATCTTTAATTTTGAGAAGTTAACATGGTGGGTGTCTGTCGAATTGTTCACTATCTTGCTATATTAATTAAGTTGCACTAATATTTTGATTTCTACTATATTAACATAAAGCGCACAAACCATATGTTATCATGTCGTTGTGAAATTGTTGATTCTTGGTTTATGGATGAATTACATTTAGGCTATATTTATGAGGAATATCAAGGTAAAACACGTCTATCGACTTTTCAATTCATGTTTTCTGGTTCTTTTATGATCTTCGTTGACAACTGCTGCGGTGCAAAATAATTTGTGCACCAGAAGAATGGAGAAATCATTGTTGCATCAACACGAGATTTTCTAACTTCTCTCCTTTCTTATAACAAGAAAAGACACATTTATGACCGCTTGACTTTTTAACTCATGTGCTCATATATAGGTGATCTATGGACGATTGATTTACAAACTCCGGCGTTAGTTAAGGTGAGTTTACATTCTAATGTCATGTGTCATGAATTTGCCAGCATTGCTCTTCTATTCATCCATGTCTTTGGTGTTATTTTAGTCTCCTTTTCTATATTTTTGTTGAAACTACGCCCGCAAAACCATCTTCATCTGTCTTTATGCCTAACTACGTTGTCAAATTTATATTTGCATTCTTTATATATCATGATTGTCTGCTGACTTATCTTCAACACGATACATTCTCATTTTGTTTATCATAAGATCTAGATACGGAACACAGAACAAAAGTTATGTGGGGAAAAATAAAGATCTATTGGTGCAGTAACTATATGGTACCATTTTTCCTTAGTGCGAACCTACGTAAAGGTGATTTTGGTAGCTTTATAGGTGATTAGTGAGTTGGTAACAAGTAAAGAAATTACGAGATGGAGTAAATGCTATGTTTTTTCCTTATGGGTTAAATGCTTAGGATGTCCTCCACTCATGATTCTTGTTAATTTTATTATTGAAGACTATTATCTTTGTTGGGTGGGAGGATAAGTTTGATTGTGATACCTCGACACCATGTGCATTGTTGAGTATAATATCGATATCTCTATAAATCGAAAGGTTATTTTATTTTATTAGATTTAATCTACTTACAACTTAGAGACCTACTTTGAATCATCATTGATCATCTACAATTTGTGGATAAAATCATTGTCGAAATAATTTTGTATAGTATT